>JARWKJ010000022.1:19428783-19518783 GCA_029959095.1 Rhinichthys osculus | reverse complement strand
GTCTAGTGTGTTGTAGATTTCACAAACTGACTCAGCATTATATTATAGCCTTAAAATTAAATTCTGCCACTATTTACTCGCCCTCATGTCATTCCAATTCGGTATTAATTTTTTTCTCATGTGGAATTCAAAAGGAGATTTATTCCATAATGTTCACACTGCTCTTCTTTTAAAATAGCATGCATTTTTTTGTGCGCATCATTTTTGAAGCATGGCACTCCCTGATAACCCTTCACTTTGATTGTTTGCAATGTGAACATCATGTTTAACATCTCCTTTTATGGCCTATGGAAGAAAGAAATCATAGTGGTTTGGGAAAAAAACTAATTATGTGAGTAAATGATGGACAGAACTAAACAATTTCTTACAATATACAGCTTTTCATCTTATCCAGGTTTGTGTGGCCTGTTCAGGAGAGTGTCTGTGCTGCGGTGCGAATGCAATAAGATTGTGTCCTGGGGACAGACAGACACCCTGCTGTGTCAGGATGTTCCGAAATTTTCATGGTAAATCTACGTTCAATAAAGTGGAATGCTCTCAGACATGTTTTTCTACTGTGCCTCTGTGAGGCGTCTTTGAGTCGTTTGATCCAAGCAGGGGAAGGCATAACATTTGCGTCACCAGTGTGTATTTATTGAGCATTGCTTTGAAAAAAAAACAGCCTTCAAATAGTTCTTTTCATAATGAATTAGTCCAGCATAAATGTTTAATCGCAGATTCTGCCCATTCAATGCCCATAACCCAGAGACTCTACTTAGTAGATAGAGAGGTTTCTATGTACTGTATCTTATTTATTGCATACATTTTTATCATTATTATAATAATGTTTTTATATTATTGTATATTTTTGTAAAAACACTCAAATCTGATTGGCCGAGTGCCGTTCCAAGAGTGGTGCTGATATTTAGTCCAATAGCATTCACTCAAAACTTTGTTTAAAAACACTGATTCATTAAGGAACAAAACAAGTGACTGAGCTTATTAATGAATCACTGAAACTTTCATTCAATTGTTTCATTCAAAAATAGTGATTCATTCAAAAAAATGAATGAGTCATAAAATCATTCAAACCATTCGTTCAAAAACACTGATTCACTGAGGAATGAAACAAGAGACTGTCTGAATCACTGAATCATTCATCCAACTGCTTCATTCAAAAACAACAAGGGCTCGTTCACACAGAACGCGTTTTCCAAGGTCTCGAGACGTGTTTTTTAAAAGTTGAACTGATTTTAACTTGAGCGCAAGACGCTGGAAAAGATGCGAGCGTAACGGTTATACACGTCCGATTAGCGCGTTTACATAGAAAAACAATGGAAAAGTAAGGCATTGGAATGGAAAAAAACGCGTTCTGTGTGAGCAGCCCCTAATTCTTTGAGAAATGAAAAAGGTGGGTGACTTTATGAACAATTAATTGAATCAACTCATCAATCATCCCAGACAGCAGCATAGTGTCGGCCCAGATCCGGACCACATCTGGTACATGTGGATTCAACACATAAGAGATGTGTGCCGGATCTATGTTGCTGTCTGGGATACGATTTTCTCAAAACCACTGATTTATTTAAGAACAACACAAGCGACTGCCTTTGTGAGTGAGCCATTTGACTCATTAATTCAACCAATTCACTCGAACAATTTTATAAAAATTGATTAATTTACGAACAAAACAAGTGACTGGGTTTATGAATGAATCACTGAAACATTTATTCAATTGTTTCATTAAAAAACAGTAATTCGTTAAAAAAATAAACAAGTGACCGATTTGTTGAATATGTCCTTAAATAAGTCAATCGATTAATTTAAAAACACTGATTCAGTATGGAACAAAGCAAGGGACTGTATTTATAAGTGAATCATTGAAGCATTCATTTAATTCATTCATTCAAAAACACAGATTCATTCAGACACAAAACAAGTGAGCAATTTCATGAATGAGTCAGTGAATAATTCACTCAAGTGATTAGTAAAAAAAAAAACACAGATTAATTTATGAATGAAACAAGTGACTTAATGTGTCAATCATTGAATCATTCATTCAGTGATTCATTCAAAATCACAGATTCATTCTGAAACAAAACAAACCAACACTATTAAGTCATTGAAACATTCCCTCAAACGATTTGTTTAAAAAAGTCCAGTTTCTCTCTAGCAAAAACTCTACTTGCACAATGCAATGACCTCAACTGACAATCTCAAAGGCAACACTAATTTACAAATTAAATTAACAACTCTGCTCACCTAACATGCATACAATCACCCAGAGCTATAATAACCCATTCAGTATACGGTGTAAATGGTTGGGTAAATTGCCGCAAAGTGTGCAATTTGAAGTAATTTAGGTCTAAGGTCAGGATTTCGGTAACATATACAAACCGAATGCTGGATTATAGATTTGTTCATAATGGGGGTGTTTGAAAAAGATGCAGGCTAATTGAAACATGAAGGTGCGCTCTTGACCTGCCTGTGTGAGCGGCTCAAGCCTCAGTGTTTGAACAACAAAGAGAGCTGCCTCACATCCCCGCACGCAACAAACCACACTAATTCACAACCTGTTGCTAGGGCAACACCTGCCTTAGACAAACCTATTAGTTAGACACAATCTAATGCCTGTGAACCTGAAGCCTTCCTACTCGAGTGCTTTATTGTTGGAGGTCTTTTTTCTTGCTATTTAATAAGCAGACGATGTATTCGGAGTGTCTTAATTTCCTCGTACCGGTAAATATGTAGTCTGTGAAGGCTGGGTGAAGCTTCCGGAAGGCCTCCTCTGCTTTCTCGATCGTGTTTGAGGACGGCTTTCCAAACCAGGGAGTGAACATGACTGAGAAATTCTCCTCCGTAATCAGCGCCTCCTCCAGGAGCCCCTGTGAGAGGAAATAGAGAAAGGGATTTGTTTTTAATTTACAAATAATCAGATCATAAATACTTATGCCTACTGAAATGTTACTGAAATGCACAATGTGATTTTATTATATTTCCTGCCTGATGATAATTTAGCTTTTATATTTTGTTTTGGCACTTGTGTAAGACTGGCATATGGTTTTGATAATTTTTAAGTAAAACATAATTATACTTTTAAAAAACAGAAGTGATTAAATCAAAAGTGTGCCAGGTCTTATTTAGAGTTATGATTTATTTCTTATTCAAGCCTTTGGTGTGTGACTGTTTGAGATAATCAGTCACCTCCTGTCAGAATATCATACAATTATAATAATTTTTAAATAATATATCAAATAGAAAATGATAGCATGTTATCTAGCTTTGACAATATTGCATTACGTTATCTACAGTCATGCCATTTTGAATTAGATGGACAGACAGAGAGTTTTTATTTTTTAAAGAAACTTTGAATTTACTTTGTATTCAGCTTCAAGTAGTCTCAAATGTAGTCTCATACAGACCAGTTATTTTAGTTTTATTATATGCTATTATAGTATTTATTAATATTTTGAATTAGATTTTATTTTACATTTTCATTTGAATTTTAGTTTAAGTTTTAGTAAGTAGCTTTTTTTCTATATTTTCTTTTTAGCTTTAATTTATTTGTCTTATTTTTTTAAGTAATTTTACAGTTTTACTTCAATTTATTTTATTTGAGTTAGTTGCCATGGCAAGGTAGCATTTCTCATTTAAGTTTTTCATCTAGTATTTACATTTTATTTCATTTCAGCTTTATTTCAATTGATTAAAAATGATTTTGGTAACACTTTACTTGTATAATACATTGTAATGTATTATCAATATCTTTTTTATATTTTCAGTATATTTTCAGAAATAATGAAAATGAAAATGGCCTGACGTGAAAAGCGACCAACCACGTTGCAGCCAGACTTAGCAGCCAATCATATTTCAGCCAGTTGATTTTTGTACATGTATTGTATCAGACAGTCAGCGAACAGACTTAGGTTGAGACTAATTTTATTAGTAGTATTCACAAAAACCATTGGATGGGAAACTTTGAAAACATTGTTAATGCATGAAGGCACTGTAAGTAGCATAATAAAATTACATTTACATTGAATCATTAAGCAGACACTTTTATCCAAAGCAAGTTACAAATGAGGAGAGCAATAGAAGCAATCAAACTAACAATAGGGCAGCAATATGCAAGTGCAGTGACCAGTCCCTAGTTAGTTTAGCACAGTACATGTAGCAAGGTTTTTTTGTAAAAAAAAAAAAAAAAGATGTAGAATAGTAAGTGTTAGTATAAATGGGTTCAAGTGTTGACGAAAAAGATGCGTCTTCATAAGTTTCTTGAAAATGGCTAAAACTTAGCAGCTCGGGTTAAGTTAGGCAGGTCATGCCACCAGCAGGGAACAGTCCAGGTAAAGGTCTGTGAAAGTGATTTTGTGCCTCTTTGAGACGGCACCACAAGGCGCTGTTTACTTGCAGAATGCAAGCTTTTGGAGGGCACATAGGTCTAAAGTAGTGAGTTTAGGTATAGGGAGCAGATTCAGTGGTTGCTCTGTAGGCAAACATCAGTTTCTTGTATTTGATGGCAGCAGCGATTGGCAACCAGTGCAGGTTTATGAGGAGAGGTGTGACGTTTGCTCTCTTCGGCTTGTTAAGGACCACTCTAGCTGCAGCATTCTGGATCAGTTGCAGAGGTTTGACAGTGCATGCTGGAAGGCTTGCCAAGAGAGCATTACAATAGTCCAGTCTGGATATAACAAGAGCTTGGACAAGGAGTTGTGTAGCATTCTCCGGTAGGAAGGGCTTGATCCTCCTAATGTTGTACAGAACAAATCTGCAGGGCCGGGCAGTTCTAGCAATGTGGTCTGTGGAGTTGTGATTGATGATCAGTTGAACTTCAATGTTCCTATAGCTGACCTGGATGGAGTTATGGTTGACGAACCTAGCTGAATGGAGAAGTTGTGGTGTAGTGTTGAGGTTGGGTTTCGCAGGGTTTAGTTGAAGATGGTTGTCAGCAAGAAATGTCTGTCAGGCAAGCTGAGATGCGAGCATACTGTCAGATCCTCTGGTTGGAATGAGAGGTAGAGTTGTGTGTCATCAGTATAGCATTAATAGGAAAAACCATGTTTCTGAATGAAAGATCAGTGATGACATGTAGATGGAGAAGAGAGGTGGTCCAAGCAATGAGCTCTGAGGCACCCCCTAGCTAGATGTTGCGACTTAGACACCTCACCCCTCCACGACACCCTGAAGGACCTACCTGAGAGGTAAGACTTGAACAATTGGAGTGTGGTTCCTGAGATGCTCTTTGTCTTGAGGGTTGACAGGAGAATCTAGTGGTTAACTGTGTCAAAAGCAGTAGACAGATCCAGCAAGATGAGTACTGAGGATTTGTAAGCTGCTCTTGCCAGTCTAGAGCTTCAATGTATATATTGAGAGCAGGACAGTCTCGGTTTAGTGTCCGCTTTTGAAACCAGACTGGTTGTTGTCCAGGAGGATGTTCTGTGCAAGAACAGTAGTAGGATGTGTGGAAAGGATGAGTTTTGAGACTTCTGCCTCTGAGAGCTGAGAGAAGGAGAGGAGAATGTGTGTGTTAGCTGGTAAGATGCATGTGTCAAATTGAGGTGTGGAAAATTGGCCGCTGATAGTGGTGGTTTTATTTTTTGAAAAATGTGGCAAAGTTGTCAGCTGTTAGGGTTGATGAAGGAGGAGAAGGAGAAGGGTTAAGAAGAAAGGAGAAGGTTTTGAAAACCATGGGAGAATCAGAGGAATGGTATTTTTGTTGTGGTAGTAAGTCATTTTAGCAATAGAGACATTAGCAGAGAAGACAGAGAGAGGAGGGATTGATACAAACCAAGGTCAGTTGGATCTTTCAATTTGCACCACTTCCTCTCTGCAGCCCATAAAAAAACATAAATAACAGTTTTGAACCCATGGTGACCTATTTGAGTTCTGTGAAACACTTTGAAAGGATTTAAGCTATTTGACCATGAAACAAAGTTGGCAATGTCTTAGATAAGACACTTTTCACACATCTGTGTTGTAACTTATCATTTGAATTTACAGCAACAACATCTGCAGGATGCTGCGTTTTTCTACATGCTGTAGAAAACACTGTTAAAAGTGTTTACATTTGTCAAAATAGCACATACATTTTCTATGGCATCAGTGGTGAACGTGTTTCTATTGTATGTGAAAACCTTTCAATAGGAATAAATAAAACTCAGGGCAGGTTCGGTTCGAGAAGATGAAAAGGCTCACCCTTACTGTGGGCCATCAAAATAAACACACGAGTTGAACTGCAATCCATGAGGGATGAAAATGGAACGGTAAAAAAATAATAGATAAATGAAAAAGGAGAGGGCTTGATGTACACTGAGAGCAACCCCACACTCAACTCACTTCAAGCAAATGCAAATTGAGACGGTCGCAGGAGATACAACTGACTTTAAGAGGGTCAAAAAGTATTCATTTTATACGCTGTAAATTAGAAAAAAGTGCTTTTCCCTTGAGTTCAGATGAGAGAGAGAGCCTGAGTTAAGAGCACTTATATTAGAATGAATATTTCCACAGTCTCCACTATCTTCAAATTTGTAATAAAGTGAATATACATTGCAGATTTAAATGAAAGGAGTTTGTTGTGCTATAAACCAGGAATAATGAGTGTAAGTGCAGTATATGAGGGGGAAAGAACATTACACAACACTAAATAGTGTTCCTTCTCGTCAAAGGCGCTGATGTTTTACACACAGACATTTTTGTGATTGATACGCACTGATTTACCTCAGTCGGCACTCTTTTAAGCAATAATCATTCAGTAAGCTTTTGATTGGGCCCTGGGCCGCAGTGGGCACCAAGCAGCCCATCCGTCCTCACCTGCCAATACAGTTTGATGAGCTTGCTTATGTGCCGGTTGTTGCCTCCTGACAGCCAGTAAATGTAGTCAGCAATCATGGCGCCCCTAATGACAAGGACAGAAACAGACAGACAGTATCAGACAACTTTCAATCAAGATGTTACACCATCTAGAGGGAGACGGCACAGGAGACATGGCACATACTCGATAAGGGAATTCACTCGACAGACACACGTGCACATACCATGCAGAGTAGCTATACAGTTAAAGTGCTTTAAACAGGCCAACTCTTGCGGTTGCAGGCACAAATGTGTCTCTCCCACGTATACCAGCGTTGTGCTAATAATATTAAAATGTGTACACATCACATCATCAAACTTGAGAGATGTGAAAGTTACCATTGACCCATGCTGACAAATCTTTATAAAAATGTAAAATGACACTTCTTATTTCCGATATGCTGAGTAGAAGTCACATGCATGCAATTTTGTCAAGCGTACAGTATAATGAGATGAGATGAAATATTTACTTTTGCAAATAGTTTCAAAACTTTTTTTTAAAAGGATACAAAACTGTATAGTAAGCTCTATATCATTCCATAAGTGAAACAGAAGTCATTATTTCCATGATGAACAAATATTCTAAACAGTAACATCATTGTTGTCACAATATAAAAGTTATACAGCTATCCTGAATATTTATCATAACAATATAAAATGTACTATACTTATATAGAAATATAATGATGTGAAAGTGAAAATTGACCCATGATGACAAATCTTTATATAAAAAGCATGAAACAGAAGTCTAACTTGACATACTGTTTATACATTGCACAATATTACACTGATACTTCCTTTTAAGTCCCTGTTATGTATATTATATTATATTAACAGTTGTTTAAATAAGCGTAAACTGTAAAACACTGAGGTCTACTGTATGTTTCCTAAAGTTTTGGTTGCAA
The DNA here is from genome assembly GCA_029959095.1 of Rhinichthys osculus. NCBI lineage: Eukaryota > Metazoa > Chordata > Actinopteri > Cypriniformes > Leuciscidae > Rhinichthys > Rhinichthys osculus. The sequence continues at coordinate 19,511,050 of JARWKJ010000022.1, read as the reverse complement.
TCCAATGATCATATCGTAACGCATCACAATCTAGAAATGAAATTAAATGAAATTAAATACATTTGCAATGTAATGTGTAGTGTAATATAGTTGCTGATAACCTGGAATCCTTTGGAATCCAAAAAGACATGCATTTCCATCAACTAAGGGCACAACAAATAATGAAATAAATGTACAAAAACTCATGTGCTTGTTGTCTAGTGCCAGTAGGCAGCCAGTGATAAGTGACTTTATGAGTGAATCATTCAATCAACCGATTCAGGAACTCACTGAATTATACACTCAACTGAATCGATTTGTTTAAAAACCCTGATTCGCTCAGGAATGAAACGTGACTATATCGAGTGAATCACTGAATATTTTCCTCAACTGATTAGTAAAAAAAAAAAAAAAGACGATTCTTCGTTTAGAGCTATGTTGGCAAATACACAAATTAAGAGGTAATATTGTATTTAAAATGCAAGTTACTCAATATTACCTTCATGTTTATTTAACTGTTATAAAACCAGTTTAACGTTTTTTAACTGTATAAAACCAATATTGCAACACTCACAATCTGATTGTCTGATTATCATTCATGGCTGTGATTATTTGATACAATAGCAGTCTTGTGTGATATTGCTTACATCTGCTACTTCATATTCTATTTATAATTACATGACCCTTCAGTTTTGGATGGTGGTGGTGGTGTTTAAGAATCTCAAAACACAAACTCTTTTTGCTTATGCAGGGACATCTTTTAAATGTGTCAGTAAAGAGCATCAGGTGACATGCATATGCATGTGTGAACTTCAAATTGATGATGCAGTTACACGTTGCATGCAAAACCGCAGAGACACGTTAAAAAACAGCATAGTAATGTTGAGGATAAATTATTACCTTCCCCATCACACTGCGCTATGAAATATAATTAAGACCCCTCTATATTCACAAGTGCACTGGATAATGCGTGACTTGGATTGTATTAGATGCTATTTCCCAGTACACAGTTTGATAAACCAGGTCGATTAAATTATCTGGCCTTGCTGAATCCAATGGCTTGTTTTTTTTTCTTCAGGAGAATAGAAGGGTACATTCACTAGACCAAAATTAACAGGCACTTTTACGAAAAAGCAGGAAATTAAAACTTGTTTTCCTACCGGGATATAAATGAAATCTGTTTTGAGAAAGCTGTGAAAATGGCTTTTAATTGAGTGTTTCTTGAGAAAGACACTCATCTTGTTGCCCAGTCGTTTGTCCAACTACTGTATAATTCAAGCATGTATTTTGCTCCCTGGCTTCCTCCAGAGAGCTAATCTGCAACTAGAACCAATGTGTACAGATGACCTGACGATAACCCTTGTAATTAGTCCAGTTCTGATCTTTACACTAATCAGTGTAATTGCAATTAGTCCGGTTCTGATCTTTTACTTCATTAACGATGACCAACCCCATGTGAGAAAGCTTTCGTCACCACCAGTTTTAGTTTGATCATTGTGTAGGTTGCTTAAACTGCTTACTTAAACTGTTGCTTAAAACCTATTCATCAGATCTATGGTTATCTTAATGTATTTGCTGGTGCTTGAGTGAAGAGAATCAATTGGTTTTGTTCTAGAAAACAGCTGCTATGTTTGTAATGATTGAGTCATTTTCTGAATTGCTAACACACTAAACCCCATTCCCTGAACCAAATTCTTAATAGCCTAAACCAATTTTTCTAATAAATCACTCTTTCTGTAAAACATTAAACAAGTTCAGGTAGTTAAAACACTGTTTGCAAATTTCATGCAAAACTCTAAGCACATTCTCACTCACTAAAACACATTTTGCACTGTGATGCACTTATGTTTCAAAACGCTAAACACAGGCAGGCAAAAAGTTAAACGCAACTACAACACAGTTGTCATCGTTTATACACAACGACTCAAAATTGTTCACACTTATTTCTAATGATGTGACCAACCAACTGTGCATAATACAAGTCAGTTCAGAGTGCCAAAACTGACTCAAAATGTTGCACTGAATGTCAATACCAACAATGGATGGAAATGATATAAGAGGGAGAGGAGGAAGAGTATGTGTATAAAAGGTGGTGAACAAGGAGGATGAGGACGAGAAAGAGCAAGGTGTGGAGAATATTGTCAAGGCTGGATCTGGCTTTAGGGGTTTTCCCTTTGCCTGCAGAGATGACATTGTCAGTAATGTGGACAAAGTCCTCAGGCCAGACCCAACATGAAGAGATGATGCTGAAACAGAATGAATCTCTCTCACTGACCTTGATTTTGCAGTTGCACAACTTTTCTGAGTGTACTGTAACATGCTTTTCCTTTTGAATTTTTTACTGTAACCTTTTGGGCTTTTGCAGTTGGGACAAGTGCTGAATATACAGACATTCGATAGCCCTACAATATTCAATACTATACTTGCAGTGCATACAGTATACAATTTATTCACCTTACCTCTGTAAGTTGTCATTACTATACTTTTTTACGTAATTTTTTCTGTAACTGCATGCTTTGGATTCTCTGTTCTCCATTTTTTTTATGTAGTGTCTAACGAATGATCTGTAGTGTTTGTAAAATTGACTTTCTGTGTGTATGATCTGAAAGTATTGTTAGACTTTGAGCACAGATAAAATGGTTTTGAGGCAATTGTTTGATTTTGACAGAGGTTCTCTAAATGTGGTTTGGAAATTTGTTTTTTTGTTTAAGGTTTTGAGAAAGTGAGTGATGGTTTCAAGAAATGTGCTTTTAGCAGTTCAGAAAAACTGTAATGACCAAAGATGACCCAACTCAAAGCTTCTTGGGTGATCTGCTAATCTCGACTGAAAATATCTTGGGTGATCTGTTAATCTAGAGCATACATACAGTAAATGAATCGTTCTGTTTTCGTCAAGCTGCATCGCCGAATAACAATCCAGCATCCCCCCCTGTCTCGATAGCACTGAGCCAGGAATCGTGGGTAGGCCTCATTTAGCTTGCTTGATTAATGCTTGATGAGGATGTGCAAGTGTCCTGCTGGGGTGAATGGAGCAATTCTCTCGGGTGTGAATGCCAATTAAATGTTTACAAATAATTAACCACAGTATCTACTTGTCCCCTCAGGGGATGAAATGTTGTTGTGGGTAAACATGACATTTACAGTTAAGGATGCAGCAGGGCTGGTTAAGTGTTTCTCGCTCTGTTTCAACTTTTGCATCTGTTCAGGTGCCGAATTTGCAGCTTTGAATCGACAGTCATGCGCTGTTGTGCACCGGCGGAAGAGCCGATTCCTGCAGCGCGATGGCGTTCTCGCTCTAAGAGGAATTCCTGGTGTGTGACGCTGCATCCTCGTTTTTAAAAATGGGAGGATTTTTGGATGAGAGCCGAGACATGGTGTGTCACTCATCCCTTGTTTTCTTGCTCAAGCATCAAATTAAATGCTAATTGTTTTTGTCTGTGTATGATGTGGCGCTGAGCGGCACAGTGAGCTTGACTAGGGACCTGGCACGCAGATAAACTGGATTTGTGTGTGTGTGTGTGTGTGTGTGTGTGTGTGTGTGTGTGTGTGTGTGTGAGAGAGTGTATGTGTGTGTGTTTGTCATTTTGTAGAGCACAAGCAGCACTTATCTTTCTCTCCCCCGGAACAGGCCTGGATCGCCCTTTAAATGCCATTTAAAACCCTGTCATGCCATCAATGCATGGCATCATCCCTTTTCATTAAAAGAAGCATGCTGGATTTGTAAATTAACCATCTAATCGCTTTTACTAGCATCTTAGGTAACAAGATTGAGACCTGACGACAGTCACTGATAGGGTTTTAAACTCTAGCTTTAATATATACACTCACCGGCCACTTTATTAGGTACACCTGTCCAACTGCTCGTTAACACTTAATTTCTAAGCAGCCAATCACATGGCGGCAACTCAGTGCATTTAGGCATGTAGACATGGTCAAGACAATCTCCTGCAGTTCAAACCGAGCATCAGTATGGGGAAGAAAGGTGATTTGAGTGACTTTGAACGTGGCATGATTGTTGGTGCCAGAAGGGCTGGTATTTCAGAAACTGCTAATCTACTGGGATTTTCACGCACAACCATCTCTAGGGTTTACAGAGAATGGTCCGAAAAAGAAAAAAACATCCAGTGAGCGGCAGTTCTGTGGGCGGAAATGCCTTGTTGATGCCAGAGGTCAGAGGAGAATGGCCAGACTGGTTCGAGCTGATAGAAGGGCAACAGTGACTGAAATAACCACTCGTTACAACCGAGGTATGCAGCAAAGCATTTGTGAAGCCACAACACGCACAACCTTGAGGCGGATGGGCTACAACAGCAGAAGACTCCACCGGGTACCACTCATCTCCACTACAAATAGGAAAAAGAGGCTACAATTTGCAAGAGCTCACCAAAATTGAACAGTTGAAGACTGGAAAAATGTTGCCTGGTCTGATGAGTCTCGATTTCTGTTGAGACATTCAGATGTTAGAGTCAGAATTTGGCGTAAACAGAATGAGAACATGGATCCATCATGCCTTGTTACCACTGTGCAGGCTGGTGGTGGTGGTGTAATGGTGTGGGGGATGTTTTCCTGGCACACTTTAGGCCCCTTAGTGCCAATTGGGCATCGTTTAAATGCCACGGCCTACCTGAGCATTGTTTCTGACCATGTCCATCCCTTTATGGCCACCATGTACCCATCCTCTGATGGCTACTTCCACCATGTCACAAAGCTCTAATCATTTCAAATTGGTTTCTTGAACATGACAATGAGTTCACTGTACTAAAATGGCCTCCACAGTCACCAGATCTTAACCCAATAGAGCATCTTTGGGATGTGGTGGAACGGGAGATTCGCATCATGGATGTGCAGCCGACAAATCTGCGGCAACTGTGTGATGCCATCATGTCAATATGGACCAAACTCCCTGAGGAATGCTTCCAGCACCTTGTTGAATCTATGCCACGAAGAATTGAGGCAGTTCTGAAGGCAAAAGGGGGTCCAACCCGTTACTAGCATGGGGTACCTAATAAAGTGGCCGGTGAGTGTATATATATGTAAAAAAAATAGTTCCAGTTCTGCCTTGTACACTCTTAGAAGAAAGGATTCTATATAGGCTAGTTTGAATAATTTGTGGTTAAGACAATTAAAAGCTTATTGTTTAGCCATTTTGGGCTTGGCCCATTTTTTTCACGAATTTCAAGTGTCTGGGTCCATGGACTTTTATTTGTATATTATTTTGTCTTAGTTTGCGTTCAGTTCCAGTGTGTTTAGTTCCTGTTTCCTTGGTTGCCATAGTTATTCATTGTTTCATTGAGTAATTGGTTAGAGTCTCACCTGTCCCTCATTGCTACCGTGTATTTATACCCTCCAGTTAGCTTCAGTTCTTTGTCTTTGTCAACGTTACTAATTGGATTGTATCTTTGATTGTTTCTTGATTTCTGTTAAATGCTACTTAAAGTCCCCCTGAGGTGAAAATCAAGTTTTTAATCTTGTTTATATGTCTATGTGGTGTTTTTAATGTGGGGGGGTTAACTAGCTTTCGTGAGGCACACTCGCAAGGTCTCTTGCTCTCTCCCTCTCTGCCGTGCTCGCGCTATGTATGTTATGCACGCAGTATGTTCTGTCTCGCATGATTCCGGCAGATTTGAACTAATTTGCGGGCATCAGGGAGACGCTATAGACTTGGGATGTCTGCAATGGCCATAGACAATTTGAGGAAGTGGTGGGGGAAGTGACGTATGCCGTAAAGCAGTCGAGTTTTGTAGTTCTTTTTGCGCACGTGTTACATAGTGCGAGAAGTTACATAGTGCGAGTAAAAGCGATACAGACCACGTCAGGCTATGGCAGACGTGTCATTTAACCTATTGTAAGTCGATGTACCATCACAAGGGTCTTGGAAATATATTATGAAGGTTGAAAAGTTCCATAGTGTTGCTTTAAAGTGAAACAGTGAAAAATAAAATAGCCACTTTAAAATAAAATTGAAGACATTAATAGAAGAATAGGAAGAGTAATACTAATAATAAAAATAATGCTAAATGATATCCAGTATAATATTATATTGTGTAGTTTTGAGTCAAAAGGGCATTTGAACTGATGAGGTTTACACGACAAAAAAGTACTACAGTATATTAACACATATATCACACAGGGACACGAAATTGTATTGCATGACCCGATCCGACTTCAGTTCTCAAGCATTTGTAAACATCTATATAAAAATACATAGACGCAGTGAACAACTGTAGTGTATTGCATTCTCAAACTCTGCATGCAGCCCTACTTCACAGCTGTCAATGTTTGTGCCTGTCACATAAATCACTTTTATGTCCACTAGCAGGCATCGATGACAAAGTTACATTCAGTGCGTAGGCCGGGAGTCGAGGTAATTTCAAAGTCCTTGTTATTTCACCGGCTTTGGCCACACGGGGGTGTCAAACAATAAGATCTATGCCAAAGGGATACAAAAAAGAATGAAAGCAAAGAAACAGGGGTATAGAAAAATGGAAAGTAAGTGGAGAGATTTCCAAGCAGGGCACTTCATATCAAGATAATAACAAGTCTGGCAGTGGAGGCCCTTTGTGGCTGCCACAGAGAGAAACATGCCATTAGGTCTGATGTGTGAGGCCTACAAGTCCGACAGACTATTACATCCTTAAAAGTGAGAAGTGTTGGAGGGTAAAGACCCAGTTGTTGCCCTCAGTGGACAGGGGCACAGACTGTCTGACCGGCCGCTGTGTGCTCTCGTGCCCGGGGCGATAGTTTTTAAACGCCTCTGTGTTCTAACAGCTCCTTCACGGGAACGCTGAGCTTTTAGAAGGCCACATTCCTGCTGAACAGCAGCGCTAAAATATGCAGGAGTATTATGCCTATGAATAACAGCATGTCCCCTAATTCACACAGTGAGGCAAAAACTGAAGATTGGCATCAGGCAATCTGCATTGTTTTCCTATAGCGTCAGCACTTAGCGCATTCTTGGCTCTGCAGCGTGAGGTTTGGTTCACTGCTCCCTCATTCCTCTCATACCCCCTGACAACAAAGGTCCAGGCTTGACAAATCAGACTGTTTATGCATTTAACACATGGAGAAAAAACTAAAAAGCAACCAAACAAGCAAAAATTTGCATCAGGATTCAGGACACACTGTCCCCTAAACTTGCTTTGCCTAGATACTGTAGGAAGTGCAATGGACTCTAAGCTTGATTGCTTGTGGCAACTTCTGGTGCAGCACGGTGTATGGAAATTATGAGAAAATTGCAGGTAGGGTAGGCAATTTCGGAGATTGGGGTGAACATTTTTTGGTCCTGAGACTTCCACATAAGATGTCATTTAAAAAAAGAAAAAGATATATATAGCCTATTTAGACCACTTCTATTATTGATTGCTATCAGGAATGTTTCAATTAAATGTTGAGGAAGTATCACACAACAGGACAAAACAATCACTCAAAAAAATGATATGTTGGCTTTACTTAATTTTATTTCGTCAACAGGTTCCACATAACTAGGTTATGTTAAACAAACATAATTTGTTATGTAACTTCAACATAATTTGTTCATTTAACTTCAACATAATTTGTTCATGTAACTTCAACATCATGGAATTAAGTCATTTTAAGCAACCCTATTAAAGTAGTCTCAAAGTGATTTTTTAAAGGCTTCCTGACATGATTCGGGTATTTTTTATATTCATTCATTCATTAATATTTTATTTATTTTAGTAACACATAATTAAATTGTTAGACTATAGCTAGCTATTTGCTAGCAGTAACACATATTAGCATCTTAAATGCTAAGATTAACATGCTCAGTCAACCAAACAGATGAAATAATTAAATCAGTCCACAGCCAAACAAAATGCTCCACTCTTCTCCACAATAGTAACCCACTGTAATTTAAATGGTGCTAATAATTCAAATGTAATTGAACATTAAACACAATTACACACTATCAAGTCTTCCCCTTTTATCATTTTCTCAAAAAAAACATAAAATAACACTTAATTTTAACATTTATTCTCTCTTAATTCAACCATATGCAAAGCATGCTGGGCACTAACAAGCACCGCCCAGTTTTAGTTAATGCAACACAAATCAATCATGTAATCCAACACAAGTGGATTAAGTAAACTTAAATGTTACATATATTTAAGCAGATTGAACACAATCAAATTAAGTTCGGGCAAAATGGCAGTTGGCTCGCACTATACTGCCACCCTCTGGATGCAAGAATTTTTCACTTAACATAAATGGTTTGTGTTTAGGCAACGCAATAGGATTTTGTACTGTTAAGTTGAGACATAATTACGTGGACCTTACTAGAAAAAAATATTTCAAGTCAAAAAACACAATTATTATAAGTAAACTAAATATAAATATATTATGTAAAGTGCACAACCTTCCAATTTCATTTTTTTGAGTGCAGATCCACCTTTACACTAAAGGATAAACAACCTATCACTCACATTATGAGATTGCAGCAATAGCAAACCACAACAATCCAACAATCCATTCAATTGGCTTTCTGCACAGCTGCACTACTTCCTGAACTTCAGCCAGCTCCTTTGTTTCCTGTCTGCCATTATTGGACAAACTGATTAATCCAGGTGTGCCTGGCCTCAGTAACAATAATCAGGCACACCTGGATTAATCAGTTTGTCCAATAATGGCAGACAGGAAACAAAGGAGCTGGCTGAAGTTCAGGAAGTAGTGAAGCTGTGCATAAAGCCTATTCAACCTTTGCAGGGAGTTTGGTTGACAGGCGATCTAACAAATCATAATACGACATTTTTGTCCGACAAACAGTCAGGAGAGTTAGTAGATTAACATCGGTGGATTTGAACTTGAAAAACGGTGTGTACTGACATTTTTCCACAGTTGAAACAACATTCCTTCTGATGTTCATTCATGTTTATTTGATGCTATAAATTAACTAGAAGGAAGAGATGATCGGTTCACGTGCAGCTTTAACTGAGGCTCTTCAGTGATCTGTCACGACACATTAAAGAGCCACAAAACGGCATTTATTGTTTAAATGGCCAAATTTGAAAGTTTAGACTTCGTTTCATATCAAAAGTAACCTGGTCTGTCCTGTCTGTCACTGTGTGAGAACATGGTTTGGCGTGAGTGCGGCATGGCTTGTCGGACATAGCAACAGCAACGAAAGGGTCTTTGTGAACGGTCAATTCCAGATGGACAAAATCAAGTCCTGGCCTACATTTTTTCCTATTTGAGAAGCTGTTACACTCGGATATACCAGCCCGTTCTCATCCCAAGGCGTCATCTAACTGACGCTTTTTACCATGCGTCAACATGCCGACGCACATGGTACCCCTTAAGCGGCAATATGAGACGCGCCTCCTAGTGGTCTAACCCTACCCCAGACCTAAACCTACCCATAACGGAAGTGTCATCTAACTGACGCTAAAGGGTGCCATGTGCGTCGGATTTAGACGCATGGTCAAAAGCGTCAGTTAGATGACGCCCGAGGATGAGCGTCTCATATTGACGCTTAAGGGGTACCATGTGCGTCGGCATGTTGACGCATGGTCAAAAGTGTCAGTTAGATGACGCCTTGGGATGAGAATGTGTTGGATATACATGTCACAATAATAAAAAAAAAGACTATAATAACTTCCTTTTCATGCCTACTTTAAAGACCTTCTGCATCTTTAAGCATTACTGCCAACCTTTTGAAATGCATAGGCTATGCTGTCTTTCAGGCTCTTTGAGTGGTGCAGACTGCTTCATAAATGTGCCATAACACTCGACAACCCCACACAGTTTAACAATCCAAGTGTGTGTAACGTTATTGCGATTAAAAACGTAAGTGTCTCACACAGCTCTGAGTATTGAGTAAAGGGCTGCCACAATTGACCTTGTTTGAGAGCGATAAGCACCATCGTTTTAATACAGAGACAGAGATGTCTTTGGTGTAAATGGGTCTGGCAGAGAACGTTAGCTCATTGAGCTTCTTTCTTCATGCACACCTCCCATTCAAGACTGATGGCTCTGTCAACGGCCTCACTGACGGCACGCATCTGGCCTCATAATAGCCAAAATGGACTAATTTGGCTGTCCAAAGACATACACCCGCAAATGCACTTTTCACTGAGAAGTCAGGGGTGGTTGAATAAACATTCTTATTCAGTCTTTTAAAGTGGCAACCTGTAATATTCAAATCACTAGATAGGGCCCTATTGACAGGAAACGCACTCAATGTCAAAACCATCACACAGTAGCTCTGCATCTGGGCATGACCTCAAGACCACTGCTGGAGCTTGAAATCCTCACAACGCTCTTTGCCGAACAATGGAACGATGCAGTGTAGTCACTTCATTCAAAAGTTTAAAATGGATTTATGATATTGAAACTAGAAAAGTTACAGAGAAATCGAAGGCGGTCGGTAATTACCTATGGACATTTATTTACAGTGTTTATTTCTGTTTGTAATATGGACGTCAAATTAAAACATTCATCAAACTTTTTATCATGCCTTCATAATTTATTTGTATACAATTTTTAAAATGTAATTTAAGTATAGCTTTTGTTTTACCCTTGTCCCAGACTGAGATCTTAAAATGTAAAAACATTTTTTTGGACAATTTTATGAATGCAATATGTGATCTCATATATGAACATATATATATCAAAATATATGAACTATTACTTTTCGTAAGACTATTTGGTTACAGTTAAGGTGTCATTGTTACAGTTTAATTATATATTTAAGTACTGAGTAATATTAATTAACAACATACCATAAGGTTAGGGTAGGATTAGGGTTTGGTTGAGGGTTAATTGCATGTAAAAATGAATAATTTTTTGTTATTACTATGGTAAGCACATATAACATGTAACCAAGGACACTGTAAAATAAATGATGCATAATTACATTCAGCTAACCCTAAATCAAACTTTAATTCTAACACGTTAGAAAGTATGTTGTAAATTAATATTACTCAGTACTTAAACTGTAACAATTTTAAAACTATATATATATATATATATATATATATATATTATAGCTGTAGTTTTGTTAGATTATGCAAAAAATGTGAAAATATTCATTAATAGAGTGTCTATTATAGGATACATCAAATGTTAGCAATGAAAATCACCTTAGCAAGACAAAGCAGTCAACAATTTTATTCCAAAAATGTATTCTGTCACTTCCATCATATCAGAATATATTTGTAATATATTCATAATATATTTTTAACATGACTATGACATTTGGTTTAGAAAAATTACTGTTCCGAAAACATCTCTCATTTTGTTTCCACTTTATTTCGATAGTCCACTTTATACATTCTACGAACTATAAGTAACTTTTCAACTACATGTCAACTAACTCTCATTAGATTATTAGTAGGCTGTAGTAGACTTTCAGTAGACTCTTAGGTTATGGTTAGGTGTTAGGGTTCGGGTTAGGAGAATAAGTTGACTTGTAGTTGCCAAGTTACTTATAGATGGTAGAATATTTGTTGGGGGAGCATCAAAATAAAATGTTAACAGATATTAAGCATAGTCTACTAATACTCTAATGAGAGTTAGTTGACATGTAATTGCAAAGTTACAATTGCATAGTTAGTAGAATGTCTAAAGTGGACTATCGAAATAAAGTGTTACCCTGATTTTCCCTATGATGCTTGTATGTCCATAGCTCGACATTGTTTGTCGACAAATAAACAAGTGAAGGTGAAAAGTGTGTTCAGAGAAAGTTTATTTTCTAAAAGGCTAAAAGTGTCCTATAGTTATATAAACACCCTTAAACATTCAATCAAATCTTCTGGAAATAAACCATAAGAATTTTTTTTTTAGTTCTAAATGCTGACGGCGCATTTAGGAGTGTTTACTGTTGTACTGGCTCTCGCTGTGAGCAATGAATACCACTTCCCTAAAGCAAATTCTGCCAGGATCCATCAAGAGCAAAGGTTACACTGTTAATTTTATTTCTGCATTGAGAAAGCTTGTCTCCGGCACAAACGGAACGATATTGCCTTCTAGAATAATTTCCGTTTTCGAGTTCAATATCTTGATGTGTCACTCACTCTCCGACAGTTAAGATTACGATGGGAGGTGAATCTGTGCTACTAAACAAATGAATCTATATGCACATATTTCCTGGAGAAGCTGTAACTGTATTTTTAATGTTTTCTGATGGCGTGCGTTGACATCTGACTTTCATACTACCTACATAAATGAAAAAATAACAACAATGAAAACAATAAAAAAGAAGCCACAGCTTTTCTGTTCACAAAACAAATGACGTTTCAATAAAGGAGTCATAGATATGGATATAAGTAACCATTGGCAGAATGAGGAAGAAAATGGTACAATGATGAAAATGTGGGGAATAATTTGGTTTCTTTGTGCTGGAGAGCTATTGCCTCTGTGAAATTTACTGGCATGTGAACTTTAAAACATGCATTTTCCTCTTAAAGAGCTCAAATGGCTGAGCAGCATTTGCTGGAGGGAGGATGTGATTAGGTTAAAGAGTGGCGCCAGCTTCAATGGCATCGCTCGCTTCTTTGAAATGCACAACCATGCATTGTGGTCTGACAAACTGCACTCGGACTCTGCCTTAATCTAGCGTGAGGAGTTTCAGGAGTGGTCCGTGCTGAGCAATGTCAGCAGAGATTCAGTTGATGGGAATGTACAAAGATTTGAATTCTGTTCCAGTCTGCATGAACATCATAAGTCATCTTCATTTGTCCTTACAAAATAAATTAACTCCAACCATATATATACAAGAATAATAATGATCCTATATTATTGTTATACTGTAATACTACACGTCAACGCCACAAAGCATAACAAAAAATCCCAGATTGGATGCATACAGTACATTTTTGACAGAACATTGATACTTGCAATCGTAACGCAACAAGGAATGTATTTGTAATACGCTATTTCAAAAAAGGGCTATTGAGATATTTTGCTGGCAGTAATTGAGCCTGCATGGCGACAGGAAATCAACAATAATGACTGAATGAATAAACACTTGTGCCAACCAGACTTGCACTCTAGGGTGAATGATTAATTCAAATAATTTCGTTCAGAAATGTTGATTCTTTCAGGAACAACACATTTTGCTCAAACACACGCAAACATCAAGATCCAAGAGGAATGAAATAATAGTAATAATAATAATAATCCCGTTTTGAGAAAGTAAACTATGTAAGAATAAAATGGGTATGCAGCCCACTTTACAGTTAAATTCCCTACTGAATATTTAAAACATTCCTTTAGAGCTGGTGGGTGAAAACTTTTTGAATTTGAAGATCTAGGTAAATTGTACCGTACTTAATTTGTCTTCCGGGAAACATGTTCTGTTGCTTCCGAAGGGCAGAACTAAATAAAAATAAATAAAAAAGATATTTAAACAAAATAAGAAAAATGTGGACATCTTCCTCCTGTTCAAAGGTTTTCACCCCCCAGCTCTTAATGTATCGTGTTTCCTTCTGGAGCACCAGTGAATGTTTGAACCTTTTTTAATAGCTGTGTTTGAGTCGCTCAATTGTCCTCAGTGTGATCTTTTCCCTGCTGGAAAAGAGTTCAAATATGCTGGAAAACTGAAGAATTTTCGGGATCTGGAGGATTTTTCTGAAGAACATTGGGCAGTTTAACTGCTCAGGACAAACAAGGGACTCAAGAACAACCATGACAAAACAAAAAAACAGTCGTGGATCATCCAGGTAATGACACCGTATTAAGAATCAAGGGTACCTACATAAACTTTGTCATTTTTTTTTAAATTCAGCTTTTTTTTTATCTTGTGGACTATATGTAAACATATTTTATGTCAAATATCTTAATCATGACAGTACTAAATAAAAAATGTGAATGCTTTCTGAAGGATAATGTGGCACTGGCTGCTGAAAATTCAGCTTTGCCATCACAAGAATAAATTACATTTAAAAATATATTAAGAATTGTGATCATATTTCACAATATTACTTTTTTTTACATCATTTGATCAAATAAAGGATAAACAAATAAAGCACTTATTTCAAAAACATTAAAAAAAAAAATCAAATTTGAACAGTGGTATATCTTTTAAATGTATGTTTTTGTGAGAAGTGTGCTTGTGCTCTCTTTCTTTAAAATAATTGTCACCTAGTTTGAAATAATGCAATGATATTTAAGTGTGCTGTAGTTGTCCAAAAATTCTTTGGGCCACTCTAAGAACAATTTTTCTGGATGACTTCCACAATATAGCACAATTGTAAGCAAAGCTAGGCCAGATCTCATCCACACCTACTGCCACGAAAGAGCATAAAGAGCCTGAATCAAATAGTGCTAGTGCAACGTATCAACTTCATATAAATGCAATTTTGCAATGTTCCCACAAAACATCTCTTCCCCCACTGGGACAGTTGCACTAAATTTGTAGGCAGGGTGGCGGAGTTGATCTATTTCTGCTTGCAGAAACTCAAATGCGAGAGGGGGTGGAAAGCAAGAACAAGTGAGAGAGAAAGAGACCAAAGTACCCGTTTCTTGCTCTAATCCATTTCAACTTGGTTAATGTGGCTTGATAATGATCAAACAGAATATGACTTCCTCACAAATAAATGGCCCCCACAGCCACCAGTTGGCCATGGCATTTGGTGCAACCGACGCTTCTAAACGATTTATTCCTCTGCCGTCCAACAACTAATGGTAGCTGTCATCTGTAAAAGACCAATGATGGGAACATGGGCATTTGGTAACCATATCATTAAAACACATATGGGACATCAGTGCGTGGAGGCTACAGGGGCATATGTCAGTCAGCAGTGGCGGGAGTGGATGTAATCATAGCTCTAATTGTCTTCTTCCACAGGCACCCCATTGAACCTCTAGTATTTATGTATCGCTCAGAACATATTTTTCCAGCACAGGCCGACAGAACAGAGGGAGATGTAATGAACCACTGGGCAGACATGTTTGCGGGGTTTGTCTAAATGACTGGGAGCTTTTCTCCTACTGAATCTGTCTTCATTTTGAGGAAAGAAACCTTTCTGAGCCCTCCATTAATGGCAATTTTACCTTGCTGCCTCACAGGGGTTTCCCAGCAGTCGATACACCATAGCCTGTCGAAGGTGGTTCTGAAAACGAATGGGGTTTAGCTGGATACTCCTGCAAGACAGATGGGAAAGAGATGGGAAAAATGTGAAATCATGTTTCCAGGAACAATTTGGAACCAAACTACATAAAACGGATCAATCATAACCCATAATGTGATTTATGAATAAATAAATTAAAAATGTAAGACACTGATGTCCATTAGTTTATATATATATATATATATATATATATATATATATATATATATATATATATATATATATATATATATATATATATATATATATATTTATATATATATATATATAAACCCAAGTCTTGTGTTTTTTAATCTTTATTTAACCAGGAAAAGTCCCATTGAGATTAAGAATATATATATATATATATATTTATATATATATAAACTCAGTTGCACAAAAAATGTTGTTCCTATTTTAAGTCATTTAAAATGCATGAGATGGATGGCATATTCTGAACGATGAAGCAGAATTAAAAAATAAAGGAATACACTTCAACAGCAAATAATTATATAACATACATCAGTCTGTCAAAATGGAGTTTTGAAGTTTCATTTGAATGTAAAAAACATTACGAAAAAACAGTAAGTACCAAAAGCCAACAAAGGTGATGTCAATCAATCAAGTGCATAGAATTGAGTTGGGATGCTAAGGACATGTCCTTATCAATATCCAGCGACTACTGAATTGTCCCTAGCAAAAAAACAATTGTCCTGATAAAATAATTAAAATTACTACTGTTTTCCATCTGCGTCTTGTGTTTTTTAATCTTTATTTAACCAGGAAAAGTCCCATTGAGATTAAGAATCTCTTTTAGAGAAGCATCCTGGCTCAGATCTCGTTCTCTACTCTCTCTCTTTCTTTTTATTTTTTTTTGCTCTTGCTTTAATTAAACTCACATTTAGATGAGTCATCATTCAAATAGTAACATTGGGAAAATATACAGAAATAACACATATTTTACAATACTAATAATAATGACAGTAATACAAATAACACAAAATGTCAGGCAGGAATAATTATACACACTAAACAAACTAAATAATGTATTCCCTATAGTATTCCAGGAAAGGGCGCCAAACTTTCAAAAAGAGATTATGCTTCTGTCTCATTGCGAATCTTTTCCATTTTAAGAAAATGCTGAAAGTAAAAGACCCATTAGCTTCCATTTCACGAGAATGATCATCTAGCCAATCATCTAGCCAATAAAGTTGCCAAGGTTACACTATCAGCCAGTTTGACAGATTCTGTTAAAACACCAAATATTGCCGTTACATGGTTACGGTCCATTGGTAAAGAGAAGATAACTGAGAAACATCTGAACACTCCCCCAGAAGTCACACAACTTGGGACACGGCCAAAAAGAGTGCAGTAAAGTTGCTGGTTCAGTTGCGCAACGAAGGGAGGTTGGGTCAAAATCAAGACATTTTTTTGTTAAGATTAGTTCTGGACCAGTGATTTCTGTGCACTTCCTTGAATTGAATGAGAGTCTGCCTAGCATTTATTAATGATGAATGTATTCAGGCAAGGATTGAGTCCCAAACATTTTCCTCAAGTACCAGGTTTAGCTCCTCCTCCTATATCATCCTCAATGGAGCCATTGAGGGGGATTGTTTTGTATTAATCATAGTATAGATCTTAGAGATCGCCCCTTTCATGGATTTGTGGTGTTGTATATCCTCAATAATTTGCTCCGATTAAGTTTTAAAAAAGTAATATTGGCTTCACCTGAAATGGGTCATATACAGTTGACATTACCTAAGAAGTTAGGTTTCCTAAACGCTTCTTGGCCTGATCAGCTGTTGACTGTTAAGGAACAAACAAATGGTATTTCCTCATTTCCTATTCATTAAATTCTGAGTCATCTCTGACAGGTGCTCCAGCGAGAAACAGACAGACAGGAAGACAGGTGTAGAGACCTCAGTGAAGCAGCGACACATCCTTAAAAAAAAAAAAAAAAAAACACAGCTGCCTGCCAGCGATCATAGCCAACTTTGGAGCTACATTAATTGCAGTTCCGTCATCACTTGTCGCAACATGTGGGGTGTTACTTCACACACACACACACACACGCTCTCTTTCACTCAGCCTTTTAATGCTTGGTGAAATTAACTGCATGTTCCTTGTGCTTTACATGTGCTGGTTACAGCCAAGGTCGCTGGTAATTGAAGAGCCGGTGCCGTATGTTTGACGAGGCAGATGAATCGCCACAGTGCTTCCTCCAGACAGAGACAGAGTGTGAAAAAAGCCAGGCCTAACTCATTCTCTGGCCAGCACTTTCTCTCTGTTATCTAATTCCTTAATAATTTACAGAGCTGACATCACAGTTATTAAACTAAAGCCCCATTAACCTGTACAAACTGGATTTTCTTTTTCTTTGTGCTCCATAACTGTTCGAATGTCAGAATATGATACTTTAAAACCACAGCCAACCCAGTTAATGACTTGTGGTCCTTATTGCAACATATTCTGGCCAAGAAACTCAATTTAGACAGGAAGGGTCCATCCTAAAATATATATATATATATATATTTTTACCATTTTAACAGATTAAGAACACACACACACACACACACACACACACACACACACACACACACACACACACACACACACAACGGGCATTCTATAGCCAGGTAATCGGATTAGAGTTGGCAATTTAAGGTTACGTCTACATTAATCCGGATATATTTGAAAACGGAGTTCCCTGAAAAAGCTACTCTCAATGCTGCGCTCATAGCGCAATGGGAAAGCGTCTTTGTTTGACCGGTTGTGAAGTAGGCTATGTGTGGCAAACTCACCAAGGAACTTGGCTTTAAATACCTCTGACAATGACGCCATTAAAATGTGCGCTCGTGAGAGGCTATAAACAGACGTGAAACAGGTGCGCCTTGAGGTTTCCTTGTCTTCAGAGACCGCATTGTGTGTGTGTGCTACTCTCTCCATCTGTCCACTTTGTTAGGAGTTAGATTTCCAGTTGTCAGTGTGCAGAAATTTCTCAGTGTGAAAATAAAAAGAGAAAAAGAGAACATCATGCCGCAAACAATCAGGTCAGGCGTGCCTCCGTGTTTACAGCCCATCCCAGATTATGATACACTTGAGTTCTGCTTTTAGAGTTTTTAGAGGAAGAGCATGCTGCCCTTGCGTTCGAGCATGGCGAGTGTGGCACTGTGAGTTTCTCTCCATTAAAGAGCTTCGTGCTCATCTCGCATATTTTCATGTAAGGGCAAGCTGCCACATTAAGATTATGGGGTTTGGGAGTCGATCTGGCTGAGGAGCGAGAGATGGGTCCGTCCCTTTCACTCTCTCTCCAGATCAGGATGTCCTCATGTCCGATTCTAGGCTTTCAGCTGATGTTGTACATACTATTCTGAGTGATAGGGTTCCCTCCGCAAGAAGAATCTATGCCATTAAATGGGGTGTCTTTGAAAGATGGTGTACTGCATGCCATGCAGACCCAGTTCACTGCCAGATTGTTTCAGTGCTGGAGTTTCTCAATGGAAAGCTATCAGCAGGCACATGCCCTGCTACTCTCAGGGTTTTTCGGCCGCCAAATCGGCTTGCCACACCCTGACTGACGGTGGCACCAGTTAGTAATAATACTAATAATATTAAAGCTGCTAGCAGCATTTAGCGGTGTTCAAGCATTTAAGACAGTTAAGACAGTTAAGACAGTTAAGCTCAAAAGCATCAAAAGACATTAAGGTTTATGTAGCAAGCATTTAACCACTGACATCATAGATGGAATAGACCATGTTTTAGCATGATTTGCCATGATATACAACATTTCAGTGTGATTGTTAATGATTTACTATGTTACAGTATGATTTACCATAGTTTACTATGATATACCGAGTTCTAGTATGATTCACCATGGTTTACCCTGTTCTTGCATGATTTACCACAATTGAACACATTCTAGTAGCCTATGATGTAATATGATTCTAGCATGCTTTATCATAGTTTACCTTGATTTGTCTTAGTTTACCTTGATTTACCATGTTATAGGATGATTTACCAGGATTGTAACATGCTTAACTATGATTAATCACATTGCTAGCATGATTTACCATGATACACCATGTAATAATATTATTTACTGTGATTTACCATGTTTCTATCGTGATTTACCATGATTTACCACAATTGAACATATTCTAGTATGATTTAATATGATTCTAGCATGATTTACCATGTTATAGGATGATTTACCATGATATACCACATTCTAGAACAGGGTATCTGCACACTTAAAGCAGCGCTCAGTAAGAATTCCGTTTTTGTCAAACAGCGACCCCTAGAGTCGCTGTGGAGCACTTGTACTGTCGTGAATAGCACTCACGCAGAGATGGCTCGCACTCACGGCCGGATCCCCTCCCCCTGTACACCGGTACCTGTTCAGTGGGATGGACGCTGTAATGAGTGGAAATAAGGTATGGCCCCTTTAAGAGCTGCGCGCGCCCAACACCACATGTATACGGCGCCGGGTTATTTCTGTTTGATGCTCATTTTATCAGAATTTTATCAGATCTGTTTTTTTGCCGTAAAGCAATTTGTTACCTCGCGAGACCTGATATCACACGATACTTCCTAACACTCAGGCCGGCGGCTCGCCGGCCCAAAGTTGCAAGGGTGGTTTTGCGGCTCACAGGCACCAGGGGGGTGCGAGACGACCACCATTCAACACGAAATCAGTAATATAAACATTACAATGACTCCAAAGCTGTTCGGTTAAGGTAAAAAAGTTAATTAGTTCACCTTTAAAGTCAAATTTAAGGCTTTTTAAGACCTTTTTAAGACCTGAAGAAATCAAAATTAATACCTTACATTAGGGGTGCGCAATATTTTAAAAAAAATGTCTCAATATTTTCAAAGTTTTGTTGATGATAATTAGATGATATTTTACTGATTGTGTTTGTGTACTGGTACCATGGCTGGTTTAGGCCTGTTGTTGACAGCTGACTCACGAAGATATTCATATTTTTCATATTCTATGCAGTGGTCAGTTCACAGCAGTGAAAGGAATTAACATTTTTTTTATTAAAGGGCAATATTTGCAACCTTAAATTGAGTTCCAGGGGCATTTTCACCCATATATGGACTTTCTATTTTTTTTTCTTTACTTAGAGGTATGCATCACCTTTTATGTCAAATTCTAACATTCAAATTAAATTATATTAGAATAATAACACAATACCAATGTTACCAGTTATATTAAATCATTAAATCAAAATCCATCTTTGCAGTGCAGAGGAGACACAGAAGCAGCATCAGAACTGGCATTAATATATTTATACTCCATTTACAATTGCATAAATAAAGCTATGATATATTCAATTCTTTCAATTCTTAATTCAATATTTAAATATGAACTGATTTCTAATTGTAACATTTTAATTACAGGGTACTTTAAATGTGAAACTAAACCCGCCAGTAGGTGGCGGCAAGTCACTGTCTCAGGGAGTCATTCATACAAACGATTTGTTCAAACGGCTGATTCATTCAGGAACTGCAAGTGATTGTTCATTGAATCGTTAAAATGATTCGTTCAAAACGCGGATTTCAGTCAAGAAATCATCGCTGTCTTTTGCATTGAGTCTCTGCTACGGTTTCATTTTGAAATTCTCGTCAGCGAAATAAAGGGAAAACAAACAATATTGACAATATTGTTTATAAAATGTAACAATGTTAATTTAACTGTTATAAAATAAATATCATATTTGCTATTGTGCACGGGAAAACAGCCCTCTTGCTGATGTAATATTGTATGATAACAACATATGATATATAAAATACAAAAACTTTATACGTCTTAGGGAACATACCTATACCTGCACTGACACATCACGCAGTGAAAGCAAGCATGAGAGACAAATGCGATGTCAGCTCGCAGTGCGCCCTCGTACATAGTTAACGTTAAAGTAAAACAATGATTACAATATCATAATAGACAATACACATCGCACACCACTACGCACATAAAGAATGAACTTACAATTGAACTGAAATTAACCAGCTTTCTTCTCCCCTCCTGCTGTTTCGCGTGCAGGAGACAGACGTAATGCTGGCGCGAATGTGACGCGAAATGTCACGTGAACGAGCAAATCCACAAAGAACGAATAGTAAATAAAAAAGTACGCTAATTAGATAGTTTTAATTTGGAAAACATTTAGATATGTCTAACTCAAATTGCCATTGAAAATTTAAGACCTTTCATAAGTCAAAATAAGACTTTTTAAGACTTTTTAAGGCCATACATTTTTTAAATCTAATTTAAGACTTTTTAAGACTTTTTAAGGACCCACGGATACCCTGTAGAATGATTTACCGCAGGATTATAGCATGATTTGCCATGATACACCATGTAATAGTAGGCTATTGTTTACAATAGCTGCGTCCCAATGTGCATAGCCTACTATCCATCCTAAATAGTATGTGACATTAGTAATTTTCAATACTATTTAGGGCGTAGTATGCACATTGGGACGCAGCTAATGATTTACCATGTTTCTTCTTCAGAACCGGTGCCCAGTTAACCAATTCCCTGGAACCGTTAGTATGCCTGCTTAACAATTCCGCTTATCGGTTCCTCTCGTTGCAAATGTGTCATGACGTCACACACGAGCTGCGTTATTTTGATTCAGAACGCATCAAACATAACATCGAGGCAGAAGCGCTCGTTTGGTTATATTTCACGCGAAAAGACGACAATATATGAGGTGCCGTCTAGGGCTTAAATCAAACTTCATTCATGCACACAAATATGAAACACTTGCATATACACGTATACTAAGTAGTCAAACATACATGTATACTGCTGAATGCTCAAACAAATACATATGAAATGCACAACGACACACCTAAAGTCGCTCACGCATACATGCAAACTCTACACACACGAGATGCGCAAAACTCTCCAGGCACATACTCATATGAGACGCGCGCGCGCACACACAACTTAAACTGGAATGTCACTGTTTCTGTCACTGCGACTTCACGAACGGGTGAACACGCACACGCACACACACATCACTTTTGAAGTAAAATTGAGGATGCAGTGCATGTAATGCATCGAGATATCAAATTGAACTGAATCGATAACATGATAATCGTACCGAACCGTGAGACCATTGTAGGTTCACACCCCTAATACTCTGTGCTGTGTCAGCGAGTTAATAATAATTAACAAACAAAATAAGTTATAAGTTCAATAAGTTAATACAAACAAACAAATTTGTACTTATTCCCTCACCCAATGAGAATCGATAAGAGAATCGATAAGAGAATCGATAAGAGAATCGATAAGGAATCGAATCGATAAGCAATATCGATAATGGAATCGGAATTGTTAAATTCTTATCAATTCCCATCCCTAATCAAGTGTGTCAAAATGAAAGTGAGCCAATAAGTGGTCTTCTACTGCCCTCTGCTGGTCACACAAGAGATTTTGCATTCAAATGTAGACATATGCTTACACACACACACACGGGATATGTTATTGTGAAAATCTCTTTTAATGGTGTATAAGCAATTATTTAACATATTTCTTTGTGATGTAATAATATAAAACTATATTAAAACTAATAAAAAAATAACTTTAAGCGTTTGTTTGTTAGCCAATGCTGAAAGCTGATAAAAAAAGATTAAAAATGTCGGTAACACTTTACAATAAGGTTAATTTATTAAACAGTAGTTAATGTATTAATTAACATGAACCATGAGCAATACATTTGTTACTGTTTTTGTTCATCTTTGTTAACATTAGTTAATACAAATCCAGCTGTTCATTGTTAGTTCATGTTAGTTCACAGTGCATTAACTAATGTTAACAAGATTTTAATAAAGTATTTGTAAATGTTGAAATTAACATTAACAAAGATTAACAAATGCTGAAGGAGTATTGTTCATTCTTAGTTAATGTTAACTACATTAGTTAACATTAACTAAGAATTCGTCGCGGGGGGCGTTCCCGAGCCCCGCGACGATAGATTTGGATCAAGAACCCCGAGAGAACCTTACCTAGCGTGCAGAGACTTTCTGTTTTCGAGTTATGAGTGAATTTGTACTTGGGGGGCGTGGCCCAACGTTATACTTTCGTATTTTATCCTTCCTGTGACACAATTGTAAATAGTAATAAATAAAATAAATAAATGCAGTCCATAATACTCCAATAGATGAATTTGGACAAAATGTGATTGTAAATGTTAAAATAATGATTTAATAAAGTCTACATTTCAATTATATATAACAATATTAGGGAGTAGTATGATGAAATGACAGCAGGGGGCAGTAAAATACCACTTATTGGCTGTTATAGCCATCCAAAATGTTACAGCCATCCAATTTACACTATTATAGCCATTCAAATGAAGAAGTTCAACCTTTTCTGATAATTATTGATGTAGAGAGTCCAGAGAATTGTACTGCACCGGTTTTAAACATTAAGATTTTATGATCATAGATGGAAAAGGCCATTTACAGCCAATACAGGCAATTTACCATAGGAAATGCATGGTTTTAAAGCTTTTCAACAGTTATAGCGCCACCTATTGTCCGATCTCCATGAAACTTTGCATGCTTCTTCACCATGGTATGACACATATGCTCATCATTTTTTGTCAAGTTCTGAGTTTTTATTTATGATTTATAGGCTTTTGTGTGTATTTGACACGCCCCTTTTCTAAATTACCCTGTTATAGCCATACGAAAAATGCAAAAGTTCAACTTTTTTTCAATGATTATTGATCTAGAGAGTCCAGAGAATTGCCCTAGACTGGTCTGGTTCTGATCGGGCGAAAATCCAGGGTCTAGTTCGCAAAAGTAGGTTTTTAACATATTCGTGAATATTTAATGAACGATTTGATTGACAGCAATGGTTCTAGAGGCAAAGTTGTTCAGCCTGAGGAGATCCATCAAATGATATGCATATTTTGGGGATGTGTGCAACACCACGTAATTACAGAGCCATAAAACTTGTTAGCGCCAACTAGTGGCCAATTTCTTTCAAAACTCTTACAGACCTCTTGGGCCATGAGTCAAACATGCCCATCGAGTTTCGTTCCGATTGGCCTCCGTTAACCTTGTCTAATAGGTGCTCAAATTCATATGCCGATGGCGGCCATGTTTTTTGAGTTATGCCAATTTCCTCATACACATTCATGGCACCTTGGACCAAGACACTGCATACCAATTTTCAAGTCAATCGGACTAACGGTCAGGTGGTCATAGCGCTTTTTATGTTTATTTAATGTTATAGCGCCACCTAGTGTTAGATCGACGCGGTTTTTTTACTGTGACCTCAGACTGTCCTCATACACATGTCTCTTGAGATTGGTGAAGATATCTCATTTACTTCTCGAGTTATAGCCATTTTAGTAAAATAGGCTCCTCCCACAACGATCATTTTACTCCCCCTAGCGACCGTGAATCGAAAATTCAACTTTTTTTCAATGATTATTGATATTCAGACTTCAGACAACATGTATGCATTTGTTTGGTTTTGATCGGGCGAAAAACCAGGGACTAGTTCGCAAAAATAGGTTTTTGACAAAATTCAAAATGGCGGAAAAATTTGCATACCGGAAATGAAATCGGAGATATACGTTTTTTACGTCAGGCCTCCAGCTTTCCAATGATATAAGACACTTGAGTCTACGACATACGGTTTAGGAGTTATGAGCAGTTTCGCGCAATTGATTGCTGTAGCGCCACCTATAGGCCAATCGGGGTCATACTTTCTGAGGCTCTCCTCGATTTTTGTACTACCATCTGACAAAGTTTCAGAGCTCCAGCCCTTACGGTTTGTTCTGCACGATGCGTTTTACGGCAGAAGAATAATAATAATAATAATAATTAAAGCTGCAAGCAGCATTTAGCGGTGTTCAAGCAGTTAAGGCCTTTAAGGCCGTTAAGCACAAAAGCATCAAAAGACATTAAGTTGTATTTAGCAAGCATTTAACCATTGACATCATAGATGGAATAGACCATGTTTTAGCATGATTTACCATGATATACCAAATTTAGTGTGATTTTTCATGATCTACCATGTTCCAGTATGATTTACCATGAATCTAGCATGATTTACCACAGTTTACCATGATTTACCATGTTATAGGATGATTTACCATGATATACCACATTCTAGAATGATTTACCAGGATTGTAGCATGATTTACCAAGATTCATCACATTGCTAGCATGATTTGCCATGATACACCATGTAATAGTATTTTTTACTATGATTTACCATGTTTCTATCGTGATTTACCATGATTTACCACATTGCTGCATTGATGTGAAGGGCCAATAAAAATGAAGTGATAAACTCTGACAAAAAATGATTGTGTTATAATAGTTAACATGGAAAAACTGGTTTGCTTTAGTGCTTTGATTTACTGTTGAAAATCAAGTGTGTCAAAATGAGAGTGAGCCAATAAGTGGTCTTCTACTGCCCTCTGCTGGCCTTCTACTTATTAATAAAGTGTTTTTACAGGTGCTTTTGCAATCATATGTAGACATTTGCTCACACACACACACACACACACACACACACACACACACACAAAGTCATTATGAAAAGATATTTTAATGGTCTATAAGCATTTCATGTCTTTGCAAGCTAGTAATCAGATTATTCAGAATTTATTCAGAAACATGGGACTACACACACACACATTCTATTGTAGATTAAACTGTCTCATTCAGGGTTCACATTTGTCAATGTGACAATGAATTTTGACTAAATGTGAGTGTCAATGTTAAAATAGTGATTTTATAAAGTCTAAATAAGAATTATAGAATAATATTAGTTAGTAGCATGACAAAATGACTATTTTAAACAGCAGGGGGCAGTAGAATACCACTTATTGGCTTAACATGCCATTCTTAATATCATTTTCACCTTTTCAATTGTTATAGAGGCATATTTTGTCCGATCTGTCTGAAATTTTTCACGCTTGTTTAGAGTCATGTGTCACATGTTCTGACTTGATTTGAAGAAGGTCTGAGCATTCATTGAAGAGATATAGGCGTTTGGGGACACTTGGTCAAGGCTACATATTGAAGTGACCCTATTATAGCTATCCAAATGAAGAAATTATACCTTTTATGATAATTATTGATCTAGAGAGTCCAGATAATTGTACTGCACTGGTTTTAAACATTAAGATATGAAAATTTTACTATCATAGATGGAAAAGGCCATTTACAGCCAATACAGGCAATTTACCATAGGAAATGCATGGTTTTAAAGCTTTTCAACAGTTATAGCGCCACCTATTGTCCGATCTCCATGAAACTTTGCATGCTTCTTCACCATGGTATGACACATATGCTCATCAATTTTTGTCAAGTTCTGAGTTTTTATTTATGATTTATAGGCTTTTGAGTATATTTGGACACGCCCTTTTTCTAAATGACCCTATTATAGCCATACGAAAAATGCAAAAGTTCAACTTTTTTTCAATAATTTTTTATCTAGAGAGTCCAGAGAATTGACCTAGACTGGTCTGGTTCCGATCGGGCGAAAAACCAGGGACTAGTTCGCAAAAGTAGGTTTTTAACATATTCGTGAATATTTAATGAACGATTTAATTGACAGCAATGGTTCTAGAGGCAAAGTTGTTTAGCATGAGGAGATCTATCAAATGATATGCATATTGTGGGGATGTGTGCAACACCACGTGATTACAGAGCCGTAAAACTCGTTAGCGCCAACTAGTGGCCGATTTCTTTCAAAACTCTTACAGACCTCTTGGGCCATGAGTTGAACATGCCCATCGAGTTTCGTTCCGATCGGCCTTCGTTAACCTCGTCTAATAGGTGCTCAAATTCATTGGCCAATGGCGGCCATGTTTTTTGAGTTACGCCAATTTCCTCATAAACATACATGGGGCCTTGGACCAAGACACTGCATACCAATTTTCAAGTCAATCGGACTAACGGTCAGGTGGTCATAGCCCTTTTTATGTTTTTTTTAATGTTATAGCGCCACCTAGAGTTTGATCGTCGCGATCTTTTTACTGTGACCTCAAACTGTCCTCATACACATGTCTCTTGAGTTTGGTGAAGATATCTCATTTACTTTTCGAGTTATAGCCATTTTAGTAAAATAGGCTCCTCCCACAACGATCATTTTACTCCCCCTAGCGACCGGGAATCGAAAATTCAACTTTTTTTCGATAACGATTGATAATCAGACTCCAGAGAACATGTATGCATTTGTTTGGTTTTGATCGGGCGAAAAACCAGGGACTAGTTCGCAAAATTAGGTTTTTGACAAAATTCAAAATGGCGGAAAAATTTGCATACCGGAAATGAAATCGGAGATATACGTTTTTTACGTCAGGCCTCCAGCTTTCCAATGATATAAGACACTTGAGTCTGCGACTTACGGTTTAGGAGTTATGAGCAGTTTCGCGCAATTGATCGCTATAGCGCCACCTATGGGCCAATCGGGCTCATAATTTGATAACCTCTCCTCGATTTTTGTACTACCATCTGACAAAGTTTCAACTCTCCAGCACTTACGGTTTGGGCTGCACGATGCGTTTTACAGGAGAATAATAATAATAATAATAATAATAATAAAAATCAGTACAAATACAATAGGTTTTCAGCACTTCGTGCTTGAACACCTAAAAATCAGTACAAATACAATAGGTTTTCAGCACTTCGTGCTTGAACACCTAAATACATTTTATTTGTAATGCGCCTTTCTCAGACTCAAAGCGCTACAGCATGTACAGAACAAAATAATCAAACATGGAAGTAAAAAATATAGAAGTATCAAAAAAAAAAAAAAAATACAATTATACATTAAAAGCTTGACTAAAAAGATGTGTCTAAAGAAGTTTCTTAAAACAATCCACTGAAGCAGTGCGGGTAGATAGATGCGGGTAGTGTGTTCCATAACTTAGGTGCGTTCTAGGAAAAGGCTCTTCCCCCCATGGTTTTCAATTTACAACGAGGCTGATACAGAGAGAGAGAGAGAGCCAGCAGAACGGAGAGAGCGAGCAGGAGTGGATGGAGTCACCAAATCACAGATGTAATCTGGAGCCAACCCATATACTGCTTTATAGGTTAAAATCAGAATTTTAAAATCAATACGTGGCTGAACTGGAAGCCAATGCAGTTGCTGGAGCACGGGTGTATTGTGATGGCGTGAGGATGAATGAGTTAAAACTCGTGTGGCAGAGTTCTGTACATATTGCAACCTCTTAATAGAATTTGCTGGTAAACCAGCAAAGAGAGAATTACAATAATCAAGCCTTGACATGATGAAGGCATGGATAAGCCTCTCTGCATCAGGCCTAGAGAGAAATGGTCTAACACGCGCAAATGTTCCTCAGATGAAAAAAAAAGCAACCTTCATTATGTTTTTAAAATGTGAATTAAAAGTTAGCTGGGCATCAAAAATCACACCCAAGTTACGCACCTGACCAGAAGGGGACAATTTGGTATTGTCTACTGAAATTTTAAAATCCTTACATTTACTGACATTAAATGGAGTGCCAATTAATAAGATTTCAGTTTTGGAGCAGTTCAGTTGTAGAAAGTTGAGTTTCATCCACGCTTTAATTTCCAACAAACAGTCAGAAAGTTTTGAAGAGGAAGAATTGAGATCAGGCTGAGAACTGATATAAATCTGGGTGTCGTCCGCATAACAGTGAAAGCTCAGGCCATACTTCTGAATGATCTGCCCAAGAGGCAGCATATAAACACTAAATAAAACAGGACCCAAAACTGATCCATGAGGGACACCCTGACACAGAGGCACAGTCTGAGATCTGTTAGTACTAGAGATGTTCCGATACCCTTTTTCCCTTCCCGATACCGATTCCGATACCTGGACTCAGGGTATCGGCCGATACCGAGTACTGATCCGATACCTGGGTGTGTACAGTATCTATACAGCTGCAATTCATACTAGCACTGTATGAATTGATAGAATTATTTTATGGCGTGTTTCAGACTTATCCCTTAACTAAACATGAACAAATACATACAGTGAACTAGAGTATTTTTATTATCTGACATACATTTCACAGCAATATATTATTTATCTTTCTTAAGTGAAAAAGAACTTAAAATGCAACCACACATCTAATACTGTAAACTGAAAAAGGTATTTTAGTTTTACAATATAACTGCATAAAAAAGTGCCATAAATAAATCTAGGAATCTAAAAAATGATATATGAATAATATAAGAAAATAATCTCTTTTTAATTTAAAGTCCATAAACAATATTGTTAAATAAACGGCATTTCAGTTTTGTATGGAGCGAATTATGTGCCAAAACCTCACACACACACAAAACGTGTTTTACTCACACCCAATGATTCACAAACAAACTCAATGTGGTTTGTAAATACAAAACATCACTCACAAACTAATGGATATTGTTCTGCAAATAAAAAACGTACCTATTAAACAAATACAGTATGTTTTACATATACATAGAAACGTATTTCTTCAATGACAAAAATGTCATCCAAGTACAAACTAAAATCTTTCAAGTACAAAACAAAATTCTACAAGTACAAAACAAAAACCTTCAAGTACAAAGCAAAATTCTACAAGTACAAAACAAAATTCTACAAGTACGAAAAACTGTCACGTGACTTTTGACACTATTTTTCCGCGTCCAGGCAGATTTTCTCACAAATGCAGTTGAGCAACTTCCTCTTCTAGAACAGTAGATGGCGCTAAGATAGGGGATCAATTTCGCGCTATAGTCTCTCGGGAGAAACACTGATGTGAAACGCGTGCTTGCCTTTGCCCATGGGAAAATGAGCGCTGAACAGGTGTGTTTCTGTCTTACTTTATCTATAATTTACCTTATTGAGGTTTTGGTAAATGTTTATTATATAGACAGAAATCCACATTAGCACTTAGTAGCACTCCACTCTATGAGGGAAAAATATAATATCTATAAACTGAAAGCTCTGCCATCATGTTGCTTTTTACATTTTTGTAAAAACGTTTCATTTTGAGTCTATTTCGTTCGTTCTCCATAAATTAATGAGAACATTTCATTTAATTGAAAGGGTCCCACTTATTCATTAATTTAGTTGGAATTCAGTCAGCGTAACTGTTAATGTAATAAAATAATGAATGAACAAAACAAACAATATACAATTGTTTCTTAACTTCCCTGTGACGTATTGCCCAAATTATTATTTTGGACAGACAAATGAAACCCTCCTTTCAATTAAATTAAATGTTCTCATTAAATTATGGAGAACGAAAGAAATAGATTCGTTCAGTGTACATAATCACTAATTTAGTAATTTCACACGCGTCTTATGTAGATTTTTTTTTTTTTAAAAGCAACATATGATAGAGCTTTCAGCTTAGATTCCCCTATCCTAGAGAGAGTGAAGTGCTACTAGCGGTAATATGGATTTTTGTAGATGTAATAAACATTTTGCAAAAGAAAACCTCAATAAGGTTAATTAGATAAAGTAAGACAGAAACACACTTGTTCACCGCCCATTTTCCTCAGCTGTAGGCAGTGTTCTATTTCGTTACAGAATACATGCCCAAAAATGTAATTTGTAATGTATTCCGTTACATTACTCAATCTACAAACTATAAGGTAGCCTCTCTCACAGACATGTCTACTTTTAAACGAACAATTCAAAACGAAAGAAAAAAGACTACAGACTGCTCTCTGCTTATGTAATCCTGGCGCGTTCACTGCGAAGATCGCGAGTCAGCATCGTCAACTTCATGTTTTCAGCCGACACACTGACAAAGAATACACTTGTTTATTAATAAACAATTAAAATATCTTATTGCTATATTTTACATATTCATAATCTTTTGCCGGTTCTTTGTGACAGCTTTAAGGTGCTTTATTGGCAGTGCCACCCTACATGGTACACGCGTCACCGCACCGCACCAGAATAGGCCTGTTTAGTAAGCAGGATAAGATTGCCGCATTCTTACATTTATAAAAGGCAATTCAATGCGGACGTAATCCCTCAGATTGAGTAATGTAACGGAATACGTTACAAATTACATTTTTGGGCATGGATTCTGTAACGAAATAGAACACTGCCTACAGCTGAGGAAAATGGGCGGTGAAAAAGTGTGTTTCTGTCTTACTTTATCTAATTAACCTTATTGAGGTTTTCTTTTGCAAAATGTTTATTACATCTAGACAAAAATCCATATTACCGCTAGTAGCACTTCACTCTCTCTAGGATAGGGGAATCTAAGCTGAAAGCTCTATCATATGTTGCTTTAAAAAAAAAAATCTACATAAGACGCGTGTGAAATTACTAAATTAGTGATTATGTACACTGAACGAATCTATTTCTTTCGTTCTCCATAAATTAATGAGAACATTTAATTTAATTGAAAGGAGGGTTTCATTTGTCTGTCCAAAATAATAATTTGGGCAATACGTCACAGGGAAGTTAAGAAACAATTGTATATTGTTTGTTTTGTTCATTCATTATTTTATTACATTAACAGTTACGCTGACTGAATTCCAATTAATGAATAAGTGGGACCCTTTCAATTAAATGAAATGTTCTCATTAATTTATGGAGAACGAAAGAAATAGACTCATTCAGTAAACGTTTTTACAAAAATGTAAAAAGCAACATGATGGCAGAGCTTTCAGTTTATAGATATTATATTTTTCCCTTATCCTAGAGTGGAGTGCTACTAAGTGCTAATGTGGATTTCTGTCTATATAATAAACATTTACCAAAACCTCAATAAGGTAAATTATAGATAAAGTAAGACAGAAACACACCTGTTCAGCGCTCATTTTCCCATGGGCAAAGGCAAGCACGCGTTTCACATCAGTGTTTCTCCCGAGAGACTATAGGGCGAAATTGATCCCCTATCTTAGCGCCATCTACTGTTCTAGAAGAGGAAGTTGCTCAACTGCATTTGTGAGAAAATCTGCCTGGACGCGGAAAAATAGTGTCAAAAGTCACGTGACAGTTTTTCGTACTTGTAGAATTTTGTTTTGTACTTGTAGAATTTTGCTTTGTACTTGAAGGTTTTTGTTTTGTACTTGTAGAATTTTGCTTTGTACATGAAGGTTTTTGTTTCGTACTTGTAGAATTTTGTTTTGTACTTGAAAGATTTTAGTTTGTACTTGGATGATATTTTTGTCATTGAAGAAATACGTTTCTATGTATATGTAAAACATACTGTATTTGTTTGATAGGTACGTTTTTTTATTTGCAGAACAATATGCATTAGTTTGTGAGTGATGTTTTGTATTTACAAACCACATTGAGTTTGTTTGTGAATCATTGGGTGTAAGTAAAACACGTTTTGTGTGTGTGTGAGGTTTTGGCACATAATTCGCTCCATAGTTTTGACCGCGGCTGGTCATCCAGAACAATAAACTCAATACATGTTGTCGGTTATATTTATCGCTCGCTGACTGTCTTTTAAAAACTTTTCTATTTGTTTGAATGAAGCTTTCAGAGATTGTTGATTCTGGCGCGGCTCATTCTTCTCTGCCCTTGCCTTTGTGTAATCGTGTTCTGCGGGGTGACGCGTCTTCAAATGCTTTAAGTTACTTGTGTTGAAGTTGCTAATACTTGTTCCACCCCTCGAAATTGCAGTATAGCATATAAAACATGTCTCCGTTTTCCTGGCTGGTTGGTCCAGTCTGAAATACTGCTAAACAGCTGCGGACATACTGCTATCGCGGGCGCGCGTTTTCTTCTTCGCTGCTCTAAACAGTGGTTGCTTGTGACAACAGCACAACTTCCTGTGTCGCCACAAGCAACCACTGTTTAGAGCAGCGAAGAAGAAATGATCTCCGATTTGCTGCGTTATGCAAAGCTAGCGTGCATAACTAGATATTGTTTAAGAAAATGGTATCGGATCGGTACATGGGTAGAAGTACTCGCCGATACCGATGCCAGCATTTTTATTGGTATCGGAATCGGAACAACTCTAGTTAGTACCCAGGTAGACAAATTGGGAATGATCTGAGAGGTAAGATTTAAACCAGTCTAACACAGTTCCAGACAGACCAGTCCACATATGCAATCTGTCCAATAATATGCTGTGACATATGGTATTGAATGCAGCACTAAGGTCTAACTAAACCAAAATGGCACAAGACCCAGAGTCGGCTATAACGAGGAGGTCATTCAGGACCCTAACTAGAGCAGTCTCTGTACTGTGTCCAGATCTAAAACCAGATTGAAAAGTCTCTAATAGGCTATTCGTACAGAGATGAGTATGGATTTGGCCAACAACCTCACGCTCAAGAACTTTTGCCAGGAAAGGTAAATTGGAGATGGGTCGATAATTTGACATATCGGTGATATCACTCCCAGGCTTTTTAAGAACTGGCGTAACGGCAGCCATTTTTAGAGCAGAAGAGACATTAAATGCATTGAGTGAAACATTTACAATAGCAGTGATATGGGGTACAATAACAGGCAGACAGTTTTTCAAAACAGTCGTAGGGAGTGGATCAAGTATGCAAGTAGTTTTTGTTCATTTAACTAATGTTAATTGTTCATTGACAAAACAAGTTTAGAAATAAAATCAAAATCAACAGCACTGAAACTTGAAACATGGCATTATAAATATTCTCAATTTTAGTTGTAAAATAGTTGAGAAATGCGTTACAACGCTCAATGGTAGGACAGTTAAAGTTACTCAGAGGTTTAATTAGATTATTGACTGTTCTAAACAGAACTCTGGGATTTGAGATGTTACTACTAATAATAGTAGAATAATATGGCACTTTTGCAGCTTTGAGAGCATAATGATACTCAATCTGGTGATGGTCAAACATTGATCTATGAACTGTTAGGCCAGATTTTTTATATTTCCGCTCCAAATGCCTGCCTATCGCCTTCAATTTGCGTAACTCAGATGTATACCAAGGAGATGATCTCTTAAAAGAAACAAAACGTTTTTTTCAGAGGGGCAAACACATCCAGAATAGATGTAAAAGCAGCATTATACTGGTCGATAGAGGCCGCAACTGGTAAGTCACCCATAGTATGACTAAGAAGATCAAGATCAATATCACTGATTTTCCTAAAACAGACTGCAAAGTTCTTTTCTCAGACTGCAAAGAAGGAGGAGTCAGATTGAATGTGAGGAGCTTGTGATCACTTATACATACAACAGTGCACTCAAGTTGTTCAATAAGTACTCCTGAAGTGCAAACCAGATCTAATATATGTAACGAATCACACAATAATAATATACATAAAATGTATTTAAGGGGGGCCGGAAGGCCAATTTAGCTCAAAAGGAATGATTCATCGATTTGCAATGAATCTTGACCGAATCACTATGGAACCGAGCAAATGACTCGTTTAGAGTTCATTTGAACGGGCCGTAATTATAACCTTGGCAACAGATATGAATATCCAATCTATAGTGAAACACTATGTATTAGCAAGGTAACTTTAGATCGACAGTACAAGACATTAAATGTGCAAGCACAACACAAGGCAAATATCTTTTCAAATATATTGACGACTTTATTAACTATTCTAAACACATAATAAAACTAAGGTCTAAACACAATCACACACACGCATTCATACAAGGCGCAGAGGAAGAGAGAGAGAGAGAGAGAGAGAGAGAGAGAGAGAGAGAGAGAGAGAGAGAGAGAGAGAGAGAGAGAGAGAGAGTTTTCAGAGATGCACTTTGTAAGACATGACCTGAACGAACCACCAAGCATTAATTTAAACCTTCGTTTCTTAGACAGGTTATTCAATTTACATTTGCACCAGTTCAGTTAAGAGTCTGGAGTAGCTGCTACTTGCTTGTCTTTGCGTTGCTTAGGGAGTTCCCTTTTTGCGGTGCTTCGTCAAAGGGGTTTCCCGACCGGGTCCGTGTGGCTGGTTGTCTCTGAAGTGCCTGGATGGAAGTTTCTGAACAGCCGGTCACGTGTAATTGGCAGGCGAATAAGAGTCTTTACAGTTCGAAGCGCGTTGCAGGAGAGACGTTTAAACGAACTTCGCAGCAACTTAACGTTGAACCGAGACTTTTATGAAAAAAGAAAATAAAGGAAGAAATGAAAGTAAGACGAGTTAGGTGGCTTGAATGAGCTGTTTCAACCCCGATCTCGATGGGTTATTTGTCTGCTGGTCTAATTTGGTCTGGTCGATGTAGAAGCGTGCGAACACGCTCGTTGGTGTTTTCAGAGAGAAGCACGAACAGGAACACTCTCTTGCTGTTGCTAGAGAGAGGCGCAAAACTTAATTCAACACAGAACCGAACTCAAAACCGAACGGCAACCCCGAACTGCTCTCTGAACCGAATTTCTTTTTCAACTCTCTAACTCCTTTGTTCGGCTCTTTAACTTAAACGTTAGTCCAACCTCTTTTGGAGAATTCTGACCAATGAGACAATGGCATCATTTTAGGAGGTGGATCGTTCCTACTTATCGTTATCTGGGATCTGCTTGGGTTCCAGCCCTTAGCAGAGAAACAAGAGACCCCAGTTTAAACATTATAGATTATTATAATCATACAAAATATTTTACACAGATTTCAAACAAGCCACCTTTTGAATTAAGGGCATACGATTCTTTTGATTGGAAGCACGATACCCTTTCATCCATACACACAGTTATATCACAATTACATGATTTATATGTGATCTACGCATAATACAAACATGAATTGTAGGAACAACAAGAATTATGATGTTTGATTAAGTCCACGGAGCATTGTTCTGCGTGAGTTTTAATGGGTTTGATATGTAAAGTCTGTGTAAGTCTCTCACGTTCCATGGAAAGGGGTCTGTCTTACATCGCTGTCCTGCTCAGCAGTGGTGATGCTGAGGGAGGTCAAAGGTGGTCAGGCCCCTTAATGGTCAGGCCTCGTCTCACCATTTCTGAGCAGCTTTGTCTTGCTTAAGGATGAAACAGTGACAACGTTCTTCCTGTTTAGGCTTATCTCTAATGCCTGCGGGGCCATAAAAGACTTCTCTGGGGGGGTTTTCTAGACAATTTGGAGCCAGTCTTGTGACTTTGGAATGTGGTATTCAGACCCGAAATGCTGAATCACATTTGAATGAATCCCATGAGAGATTAGAAAGATTAATTCGTGTTTGGTTCATCCTTAAAGTCTCTACATATATGTCCATGTTTGTGTGTTGGAAAGTTAACATGCTGAATGAAGTTAAAACATTCCAGTGTATCCATGAAGCACACAGCATTATTGCAAGCCATATTGTCAACATGAATATTTAAATCACCAGTTAAAAGAGTAACTGGACAGAGTGCACTGGCAAGTGTCAAACACTCATCAGATCTATAAATGACAGCAAAAGCGCCACCTCTACCGGTGGAGAGCGGCCGGTCAAGATAAGTGTAGCCAGGCAGAGCACACATATTTAGATTGAAATAGTAATTTGGCTGATGCCACGTTTCACAAAGGCAGAAAAAGTTTTTTGTCCAAAACAATGTCACAAAGTAAAGCCGCTTTGTTGTTTATAGAGCGAGTGTTCAGATGTGCAAACCTGATTGTGTCAAGGCGAACACCAGTTAGGAAGCACCCTCTGGTCACCCGCTTCATCCATGGAGCCAGACGGCTGAGGCCTCACGTTAGAGCGAAGATCCCTTTGTGGGACTTAGCTATAGTCAATGAGGGACTTTTTGAGACCCCCCTTTGAACCACTAGAGTCAGCACCTGACAGGCTTCTGACTCTAAAGATGTTTTTTCTCATGACTATTACTTCTTTAAGGAGTCCACCTCATTAGCCAGTGGCGTAAGTCAGAGAAACTCTTAATTTGCTACAGGGGCCGCTACCAGGGGCTGGCCGCCACCAAGCAAACAATGTTACAATGGGTGACGCTATAGCTCTAGTTTACGAGGCGCGCGGTCAAGCTTTGCCTCTAGGTGTTAGGGCTCATTCTACCAGGGGGGTTGCTTCCTCCAAGGCTTTGGCAAGGGGAGCCACCTTGCAACAAGTATGTGATATGGCAGGCTGGTCCTCTCAGCACACATTCATCAGATGTTATAGTTTGGATGTTCATGCTTCTCCGGGCTCACATGTCCTCAAGTCGATATCCCAAGCACATATTTGAGACCTTTTCTAGTGTTTGTGAGCACACACCACACAACCTTAATGCTGCGTTCACACGGGACGCGAATAGTGCGTCAGGCGCGAGTGATTTCAATGTTAAGCCAATGCAAAGACGCGTTATGCGCGTAAAAAAATCCTGCAGTGCGAATGAGGCGTAGAGAGATACAGCATTAAAGAGAGATTCGCATCCAGATACAGCATTAAAGTATCTGGATGCGAATGGTGCATTTTGTGCATTCACGCGTTTGACGCGAATTCGCGTCTGCGGTGAAGTATCTGGATGCTTCAATAAATTATTTTGTAATATGACGGTGGTTCTAATGTAGTTCTAATGCACAACAAAGCAAATATTTTATCTCATAAAACCTGATTTCAATATATGAGACATATTCATTTTGTATTGAATGCTATTTATTCCATACCTAGATTATATGAAATATTATTATAATGTAAAGACAACCAACATATAAGTTCATTTATCATCAAAAAATAAATAAATGACAGATTAGGTGGATGAGGGCGAGGGTGATCCTCGCTCCGATGCGGGACAACTGGTCATCAAGCTGGGCGCGGGACAGGCGGAAGTACCACTGACTGCGGCCGTCATCCAGGCGGAGCTCCTGGAGCGAGCAAATGGTGAAACTCGCCACACTGGGTTCGCCTTCGAAGGGTCTGGTGGACACAAATACGGCGACGATTACCCCTACGCCGCCGTTCTGCTCTCGTATTCAGAATATATGCTATTCAGAGCAAATACAGAGCTGTGACTCTCTCGATGAATGCTCGATCAACATAAAAAAAATGGCCGCCAACGGGTTTCGATTCTGACGCGTGTGACGCGCGTAAATTGAAACTTTTGTTTTTTACGCGCGTCAATTTCGCTCTTGACGCGCGAATGGATTCAAAGTGGTCAAGCGTATAACTAGACACGGTAGGCGCGAATTTGACGCGCTATTCACGCCGGTGTGAACGCAGCATAAGGGGTCCAGACACTTTCCAGTGCGTCGGGGTGCACACCTGTTTTACGTCTATTTATAGCCTCTCACGAGTGTGAATTCCAATGACGTCATCATCAGAGGTTATTTAAAGCCAAGTTCCTTGGTGTGTTTGACACACATACTTAACAACCGGTCAAACAAAGATGTTTTCCCATAGCGCTTTGAGTGCAGCATGTCGTTACAGGGTTACAGTCAAGTAACCCGTTTTTTCTAAACACTCATCACTAACTTTATCAACATTTTCCAAAGGTTGCTCGTCCACACTGAAATGTTGGAAAATGATCAAATCAGCTTACTGCGATTTTACTACTATTACTACAGCTTACTAGCCTGGGAAAACCCAGACAACTTCCGGCAAATTTAGATTTGCTCTGCAAGTTAGTCTGGCAAAGAGCTCATTCAAGCCCATTTCTAATCCGTTGAAATCGCGGCACCAATCAGAAATGTTGGGGCGGGCTTTACACGATGACGACAGCACAGCGACGGAACTAGGGGTGTGACGGTTATAGATGAACACCGTCATTAGAACTCTATAACCGGCAAAACCATGTTATTAAAATATTTTTTTCACAAACATTTTTTATTATAGAGAATGTTTAAATACTAATATCAGCTTACGAGGGAAACGGAGGCGGAGTTAGTGGTGCTTCGGAGGCTGCTACTGCTGGAGATGATTTGGGAGAGGTCTGTGCACCCCCTCACAAGAAGAGAAATCTTGGAGATCACGGAGGTCTGAAATCTCTGCCGCATCAGAGCGCGCGCTGACACGGAGTAAAGCCTTATTTATACTCGACGTGTCCGCACGAGCGCGAAGGTGCGCGCGGCAAAAACTACGCGTTCGGTGCGCAAGACCGGCAAGCTCCATTTTGCTTGGCTGTGTGAACGGCTTTTTTGTAACAGCGCGAGCGGCACCGTGTCCGAGGATGAACGACTTCAAGCTGAATCTACCCGAGCATGTAGGCTACTACGTCTCACTGTACCGGCACCCAGTTTGCGGCACCCAGACAGGAAGACGGGCGTAGAGACCTCAGTGAGGCAGCGACACATCCTTAAAGAGGTCATATTTTAAATCTCCTTATATTTTTTTCCCTGTCTCAAATCGAGCCGTTCGACCGTGTGTCATGTTTGCGCGATTCGCGAATCATTACTCAGCAGACTGCTTTATAAACGAGGATCAGCATAAAGCTGGTTTTGCTAAGCTGCTCCTGAAAAAAAAGAATCGGTACCAACTATTCGTGTCCTCGCTGCACCTCCAGAAGAAGTGAGTGTAAAGTTTTATTAACCTTTATATTAATCTTTGCAAATCGCTTGCACGCTTCACGATGAATGTGGCTAAGGTTTACACTCAGGGTACATTAGGGCATGTTTTCTATGTACGATGTTCTCAATATAATTCATAATCCCACGTTTATAATGAACAATGCGTTATGGTTATTGTGTTATTACAAACTGAGTACATATACATCAGTAAACACATAGCGTTCATACATCTCACTAAGTTATTCTAACGTTACCCTGCCAGTACATACAAAGATAAGTTAGACCAAAGTGACATTACGTTAACCAACCATTCAGAAACGTCCTGTTCGAGCCTTAATTGTCAAACTTCTTTGCGGCCATCATCTCAAACTGATTTGCACAGATGTGTCCCATAGACTGTAAAAGATGTGTCCTCAGAGACTCCCGCAGCCATTCTTTCTCCAAAATATACCCTCAACTGTTGTCAAGGCAACACTCCACTGTTATGATGGTGAAAGGTGAACCCAGGCACAGACAGGATGCAGTGACACGAAGTTTATTATTAACAGAAAACAACCCACGAGGGGGCAAAACAACACTGGTAGGGAAAATAAAGACTAACAACACTAGACTAAGACTGAACAGTAAACTAGACAATAAACTCACAGCAGATACAAGACTAAACAGCTCTTTGACAAAACTCTTACAGGATACTCACAAGGGTGATTGCAAGGTATGAAACAACAAACAATGAACCGGCACAAGAGAGCAAACACAAGGGGATTAAATAGGGAACACTAATGACGAGGACAGGTGAAACTGACTAGACAATAATGACAAGACGAGGGTAGCAAGGGGGCGGAGTTACATAACGAGACAACACAAGCACATGGCCTAAACAACAGACCATGCGCTTGTACACAAAACATGGGTCTGTCATGATCCTGCCACAAGACTAGGAAAACATCAAGGACATGATGGCAGAATCATGACAGAACCCCCACCTTAAGGAGCGGCTTTCAGACGCTCAAGGTGACATCAAACACGGGACAAGACTAACGGAGACATAGACATGAACCAAAAAAAACATGACAAATAACAACAAGGGCATACAAGAATACACAATGACAGGGTTAGGGTGAAAAATCAGAAATAATAAACAGGGAAGGGGAGGCGGAGGAACAACAAAGTCTTTGAGCGACTGTCCAGGGTGGGTGGATGGGAAGGCAGTCCTGGGACTATGGGGTGTGGGCTTAGGACGATGGATCCGAGCGGGTCTGGGTGGTGTGGAGTGGGATGAGGGAAAAACAGTCCGGGGTTGAGCCATGACAGGGGAGACAGGAAACAAACAGAAATCCGGGGACAGTGGGGACTGCAGCAGCAGGCAACGGAACGGAGACAAGGGGACTGACAGGCGGAAAGGAAGCGGGAACAGAGTTCTTAGAGGCTGTATCGGAGTCAAAGCTTCCCCAAGAAGAAGCGACACTCATCACCTCAGACTCTGGAGAGGCGTTGAATGTTGCAGACTCAGGAACAGCACCAACTGCGGCTGGCGTGGGTGCTGCGCTCTCAGCGGCTGGCGTGGGTGCTGCGCTCTCAGCGGCAGCCTTGGGAACTGGGGATGAGACAGGACAGACAGGGGCTTCAAGGATCACGACAAGACAAGTAATCAGAAAGAGTCTTGGCAGCAATGAGGACAGGCATCTCCTGATGAACAGAAACAGACTGTAAGACAGCCTTAGCACCAGAATCGGCCGCGGCTCTCTCCTCAGCCCTCACGACTCCAGACTCAGACACAGCTCTCCTTGTTACAGGTTCAGCAACGGCCCTCTCTGCAGCAGCCACTGGAACAAAACTATCCAACGCTGATTGGGGACCTGCGCTTACAGCAGGTACAGGAACAGCGTCGTCTGTAACAGCGGCGGTTTGGAGAGGCTTAGCGAACAGGGGGGGAGAAACTGACAGAGGACAAGAGGTTCCTTTCTTCCTCTTCTTCTTTCTGGGTCGTGGAGCAGAGTCCGTGGCCAGGCTTGAGACCGGTAAGGGGAGCGAAGAGGGAGACGAAGCAGGTACTGGGGAGACCACCGCAGGCAAAGGGAATTCGGTGGAGGACGACTCCGGCGCTGACTCCCATGACAAACGTCTTCCACGCTTTCCAAGGGGGCTGATGGACACGGGTGGTGGATCGGGAGTCAGGGTGGAAGAAGCTTGGTCCTCATGCGTCATGACGGCTAAAATGCGACCCTCAGGGATGACTGAAAGTGTGGCAGGAGGTGAAGACACAGGGGGACCCGGCTGCTCCTTCCGAGACAAGCAGTCCACCATGTTGCGAAACGGACGGCGGACCAAACTCTCTCGTTCTGCAAGGGGAGGGAAGACTTTGAGACCCGCGACGAGGTAGCGGTTGACCAGGGTCTCCGGCAGGAAGAACCTCCTCTCCTCAACAACCTGGGCGTACCTCTTCAGGGTCAACTCACCCTGGGGAGGGAACTGAAGCTTGCCTTTGGAACTGTCAGCGATAGTCGAGCGCCACCACAGTTCCTGGTCGGAAGGCTGAAGACAAGCGGACAAGGACTGAACGTTCTTTAATGACGGTGGAAGGTGAACCCAGGCGCAGACAGCATGCAGTGACACGAAGTTTATTGTTAACAGAAAACAGAGAAAACAAAACCCACGAGGGGGCAAACGACACTGGTAGGGAAAATAAAGACTAACAACACTAGACTAAGACTGAACAGTAAACTAGACAATAAACTCACAGCAGATACAAGACTATACAGCTCTTTGACAAAACACTTACAGGATACTCACAAGGGTGATTGCAAGGTATGAAACAACATCAAACAATGAACCAGCACAAGACAGCAAACACAAGGGGATTAAATAGGGAACACTATTGACGAGGACAGGTGAAACTGACTAGACA
Source organism: Rhinichthys osculus (assembly GCA_029959095.1). Taxonomy (NCBI): domain Eukaryota; kingdom Metazoa; phylum Chordata; class Actinopteri; order Cypriniformes; family Leuciscidae; genus Rhinichthys; species Rhinichthys osculus. Next base: position 19,468,794 of record JARWKJ010000022.1, on the reverse strand, counting down.
ATAATGACAAGACGAGGGTAACAAGGGGGTGGAGTTACATAACGAGACAACACAAGACTAGGAAAAAATCAAGGACATGATGGCAGAATCATGACATCCACGTGCATTGTGTCAAAACGCCAGCAGAACAGAGGGGCGGAGTGAGCAAAGCTCATTATCATTTAAAGGCATATGCACTGAAACGGCGTGCTGAAAACAGAGCTGTTTTTGACCAGGTAAAATGAGAAATACTAATGAGAATTTTTAATTAAAGTATATTACAAACTTTTCATTAAGACCCTTAGACCCTAAAGAATCAAATTAACTTGTATGAAAATGGCATTATATGACCCCTTTAAAAAAAAACACGGCCGCCTGCCAGCGATCATAGCCAACTTTGGAGCTACATTAATTGCAGTTCCGTCATAAATTGTCGCAACATGTGGGGTGTTACTTCACACACACGCTCTCTTTTACTCAACCGTTTAATGCTTGGTAAAATGAACTGCATGCTCCTTGTGCTTTACATGTGCTGGTTACAGCCGAGGTCGCTGGTAATTGAAGAGCCGGTGCCGTATGTTTGACGAGGCAGATGAATCGCCACAGTGCTTCCTCCAGACAGAGACAGAGTGTGAAAAAAGCCAGGCCTAACTCATTTTCTGACCAGCACTTTCTCTCTGTTATCTACTTCCTTAATAATTTACAGAGCTGAAACATCACAGTTATTAAACTAGAGCCCCATTAACCTGTAAAAACTGGATTTTCTTCTTCTTTGTGCTCCATAACCATCCGGATGTCAGAATATGACACTTATGTCAAACCAGTTAATGACTTGTGGTCCTTATTGCAACATATTCTGGCCAAGAAAGTACATTTAGACAAGAAGGGTCCATCTAAAAAACACTTTTTTAACCATTTTACCAGATCAAACTACAAAAAAAGAGCATTCTATAGCCAGGTAATCCGGATATATTCGAAAGCGGAGTTTTCTTTCTCCAAACACTAACTTCATCGAGCATTTTCCAAAGGTTGCTCGTCCACACTGAAATGTTGGAAAGCATTCAAATCAGCTTACTGCGCATGCGTAAACTGCAAAAGCTCCTTGAGGTAATACCGAAAGACCATACATAATATTTTTTTTACACTATTCTTCTGCCACAATAATTTTATTAGTAAAAGATCCTGCAACTTACTGGTGCACCCAGGTCACACTCAATCATCATTCCATGTATGGTCTAAAACGGGTTTTCATCTTTGGCCCTCGAGTTCTATTTTCCTGCAGAGTTTTGCTCCAACCTTAATTAAACACATTTGGACGAGCTAATCAAGGTATTCAGGATTAGAAAGTTACAGGCAGGTGAGTTTAAACAAGATTGTAGCTAAACTATGCAGATTGTACAAAGTAACATTTATCTTAGGGACCATTTACACGACACCATTTTCAATAAAAACGGAAAACAAATATTATGCAAACTTCTGAAAACAGGTTCAAAGTGCAAGTTTTTTGGAAACAATACAGTTGTACAATTGTCAATACAATTGTCTCAGCGTAAACTACAAAAACGTGAATTGTTTAAAACGCTGACATCATGTGTTCAGTCTATATAGGCGCATAGTATTTATTTACAAAGTGGCATCGCCAACTACTGGCCTGGCATGCATAATACGTTTTATTATGCATAATAATTATTATTATTTATTTTTTTACTCTGTACAGCACATTGGTCAACGGAAGTCGGGTTTAATTGTGCTTTATAAATAAAGTGATTGATTGATTGAATACAACGTTTTTAGACGTACGCGAAAAACACAAAGGGAAAACTTTTCAGTTTTTAGTACATCGTTGTCGTGTAAACATACCCTTTAGCAACAATGGTCAGTGAACATATTGAGGACTGTGGTTGAGATAGTTCATAATGGGTATAAAAGGTTCATAATAATACAATTAAACTTCTAAATGAAGTTTTATGAAACACAGTTCGGGACGAGCACATTCAGGTAATCAGCCAATCAGCACAAGAGGAAGCCAGTATAAATATAGCCTTCCCTCACCTCTGTCCCATGACAGTTTCACAGCATCCCTCCACCACCCCATCACCTCACTCTCGGCTGGTTTCTATCCCAGTAAAGGGGGGAGTACTCTGGGTTCGGGCCAAATTTCGAGGTCCAAACCTCTCCTGGACAGCTCGCCAAATACGCATAAATTACTACATCTGATTTCATGTACGTGTGAACTCATGAAATAATAAAAGACATTGAGCAGAATCGTATCAGGAATGTTCAGCTGTTGTCAGTAATGCAGTGCATTGTTTGTTTTTGAGACCTCCTCACTGGCCGCACTTCTGACCTCAACCTGTGAGACAAGGCAGGGAGACGATGACAGAAAGTTATTTTAATAATTAATAGAAATGTCCATTATACATTTTTTATACTGTGGTCCATCTGTGAATTTTGAGAGTGAAAACATAACTGAGTCACAGAGGGCAGAGAAGTCAGACTATATAAAATGTGCTTCTGATGCACTGAAATTTGGACTGTGTTCTGGAGTTGTTGTTGTTTCATTGCCTGTTGAAAGAGTTTGGGGATCTTTTTCCAATGTCTCATTTTGTCTTCTATTTTGAAGTCACAGGTCATGGCTTTTATTTTGAAGTCTAATTTTTTCTAGATGATTGTTTCTCTGGACCTCTTGATTATATTCACCAGTGGCTTGTTACCTAACAGCGGATACACATCATTGTGTTTGTCTACAGCTGGTGAGTTTTTGGTTAAATCTTTGTTTGTTCTGGGTACTAGTGTTTTGACCTTGAGAGTAATTTCTCAAATTTAAAACCCCAAATCAAATTCAAATTATAAAAACCCAAACCCAAATTGTTCTCTTATAATATTTATTGCACAAGAATAATATATATATATATATATATATATATATAGATAGATATAGATATATATATATATATATATATATATTGCATCAAGATATTATTGTATTCAAATTAAATAAGCATAATGTATTAGATTAACCTGATAACCAGATTGGCCACTGGCCACAGCAAGATTAAGTAGAGAATGATGCACAATATATTGGTACAATATTTGTTATTTTACAGGTAGATTTGTTTTTAATCATATCAACTGATATTGTATATTTAATTGTACGTGCATATGTCCTTTGAATTTAAAGTTAATCTTTAAAAACACTAATGATTTCACACTATTAAATGTGTAATCTTTGGCATATCTAACATTTTTAAGCTTAAATTCACTTGTAGCATTTAAAATGAATGATTTTAGTTTATGTTATTTTATTTTTAATGTATTAAGACAAATGGTATAACATTTTAATGTTGGCCATGACATGTAAATAATATTTAATATTACTGCAACCACTCGAAACTAAATCTAGCCTTTTATCTTTCACAATCAATGTGCAATTTGACTTTGCTCTTCACAGTAGCTTCACTAGCATTTCCTCCATTTTTTGTTAACATTTGATAGGCATGTTCAGGCATTTGAACAAATATTAAGTTCAGTCATGAAACTTTAGATGACACAGTCTGATAGGTTATTTGCATGTAATCTGCAAGCGATCACACCATTACCAAATGGCACAAGCTGATTGGTCTCTGCTGATTCTGCAACCAATTGAGATTGCGTGCTCAACATTTATTTATTCTGGTTCATTGTTCATTGTAGGCTAGTCTTATCAGATTTCCTCTGAAATCCTCCACCTTCCCCAACTCCACCTGCCTAGATCTGCTACAGGATTTATGTATGTCTATTTACGCAGCATCAGTGCATCTTCCATCAGAGGTTCTCAATGTGGCCCTCGAGGTCCACTTTTCCACGAGGCAGAATTTAGCTCTAACCTGCCTGTCACTTTCTAGGAATCCTGAAGACCTTGATTAACTTGTTATGGTGTGTTTGATTAGATGTGATTATAGACGGTGTGAAGATCTAGACCAAATACATTAACATTTCATTAACATGCCAAAACTACTCAGAAACTTGTCATATTGAATTACATTTGTGCATAACATTGACCTTTATTAACCTTCTTTATTAACCTTCTGCTCCTGGCCAAAGCATCACAAGTGTGACATTAAAAAAGTTAAAAGGTAAGAGTGAATGCTTTACTGGTATATGGAATATGGTCTAACAAAAAAATAAATAAATAAATAAATAAAGAAAGAAATGTGACATCTCTTCGGTATGATGAGGAAAATGTATATAATATAGTTTTGCTTCATTAATAATCAATAATTAACATTGCGGTATTGACAGTTAAAAAGACTTGTGAATTTGAAATGTGTAATCTGTCATGAGAGGAAGCCGTTTTGATGTCGCTCTGTCTGCCTTCAGCTAAGTCTCCTTTTAGAGGTTGCTCAAGAAGCCTGACAATAATTATTTGTAGATCACAACTTAGTTTTGCATGGTGACAGACTGAAAAGGAACATTGTTCGAAAATTGCACCTCCAACCTGAGAACATGACAGGAAGAGGCATGTAGCCCTACGACTTTAAACGCTTTAGAAGCATTGTCATCACACGGAACACAAAAGCCGCTACCTTTGTATTTTTATCTGAATGGTGTTGTTGCGTTCCTGCCTGTCGTGCACGGAGCTAATATATACAAAATCTGTTCGACAGGAATCAACACAGCTGTCTTTGATGTGATTCCACCCACATCCTCATGGCAACTCAAAGCGAGTTCCTTCACAGAGAATGGAGAGATAACAATTGACATCCAAGGTATTCTCTCCATATTTCCTTCCCTGAAACAGGCAGATACATGTACAAGCCAAGGAGTAATCCATAAAGGGGTTTAAAGTATTCAGAACATCAGCTAGACTACTTTTTCACTGGATTAATTTCTGAGAGACCATAGACTAGTGCTCTTGATCAGATTGTACTTTCATTGTCAATCATATAAAAAAACACAAAAACTAATCTAATTCCGTGCACTTGTACTGTACAGTAAAATCAGGGGTATTTAATTAACATTTGCCAACACTTAGGTCCGTCTGGAAAACAAACATGTTTTTAAATCTTCATACACACACACACACACACACACACACACATACAGAGACATATATATATATATTAGTGCTGTCAAACGATTAAAATATTTAATCGCGATTAATCGCATTAATGTCATAGTTAACTCGCGATTAATCGCAATTAATCGCACATTTTTATCTATTCTAAATGTCTCTTGATTTCTTTTTGTCCCATTATTTTTTTCTCATTTTAATGCTCGCGGCGCAACATGGAAAAGTGGATCGGCTTGCTTGCTTTGTGCAAATGTTTTTTATTGAAAACAACATTGGCATATACTGTGTTCAATTTCACTAACATTCTCACTTGGAGCAAATAATCTCTCACACAATGTAACACTGTCCATCAATAAAAGGGTGAAAGAAATACTGACGAGGTCCTGATATTGACGAGGGGGCGGAGAATTAGCATCAGCTGTGTGTGTGTGTGTGTGTGTGTGTGTGTGTGCGTGTGTGCTTGGCCATTATCAAGCGGTATTTCAGACTGGACGTGCTGCGACGATAGCTCAGTTCACAACGACAAAACACACAGATCACGTTGGTCTTGTCAATGGAACCATTTGGCAACTTTTTAAAAGTAAACTTTCAATTCAGAATCTTATTGGCATCCATTTCGGCGTCTCGCGCTCGTCATGCCGTCATGCCATGCGCGTCCTTTTGCAAAAGCATGTGAAAAAAAACTACAAAGTTTGCTTGGCCAAAAAGACCGTTAATCGCGCGATAAAAAAATTAACGCCGTTAAAATGGGTTTGCATTAACGCCGTTAATAACGCGTTTAACTGACAGCCCTAATATATATATATATATATATATATATATATATCTGTGTGTGTGTGTGTGTGTATATGAAGATCATAAAAGGTTATGGGGGGGTGTCAGTATCGAGTGTGACCACCATTTGCCTCATGCAGTGCAACACATCTCCTTCGCATTGAGTTGGTCAGGTTGTTGATTGTGGCCTGTGGAATGTTGGTCCACTCCTCTTCAATGGCCGTGCGAAGTTGCTGGATATTGGCAGGACCTGGAACACGCTGTCATATACGCCGATCCAGAGCATCCCAAACATGCTCAATGGGTGACATGTCCGGTGAGTATGCTGGCCATGCAAGAACTGGGATGTTTTCAGCTTCCAGGAATTGTATACAGATCCTTGCAACATGGGGCCGTGCATTATCATGCTGCAACATGAGGTGATGGTCGTGGATGAATGGCACAACAATGGGCCTCAGGATCTCGTCACAGTATCTCTGTGCATTCAAAATGCCATCAATAAAATGCACCTGTGTTCGTTGTCCATAACATACGCCTGCCCATACCATAACCCCACCGCCACCATGGGCCACTTGATCCACAACGTTGACATCAGCAAACAGCTCTGTGTGATCTGAGATCTGAGACATCTGTGGCATTGTGCTGTGTGATAAAACTGCACATTTAAGAGCCTCTTATTGTGGCCAGCCTAAGGCACACCTGTGCAATAATCATACTGTCTAATCAGCATCTTGATATGCCACACCTGTGAGGTGGATGGATTATCTCGGTAAAGGAGAAGTGCTCACTAACACAATTTTTGAGAGAAATAGGCCTTTTGTGTACATAGATCTTTGAGTTCAGCTCATGAAAAACGGGGGCAAAAACAAAAGTGTTGCGTTTATAATTTTATTCAGTGTATATATAACATTATATTGTATTAACATACTGAACAGTATAATTAGGATGTTTAATATTTGTTAACGTTTTGGCTATCATCTAAATACTTTTAAAAGGTCTGTCTAGACAGACTGATCTCATGAAATGGCGTATGTATGACACGCCAATTCGTATTTCCATTTTTGGCGTGCTATCTACACGCATAATCGCTTTTCAGCGTGTTTATCAACGCCTTTGACTTAACGTTATATTACTGTATTATGTATATATAAATATATGACCTACCCCAACCCCGTCCCTAAACCTACCCGTCACTGGGGTTAATACCATTTATGAGTCTTCTCCTACCATCCTAGGAAAAGAAATATCGCTCCACAGATGTAGATATAGATTTTGCTTCGTTTCGCTCGGATATTTAACGGCGTACACATACACGCGGAATCACTCGAACATTTAATGGCGTAGACATACACGCAAAAGATTTTGGCATGGACATACACGCGGATAGCTCAAAATGCGTATCGATAACACGCCACTTGACTTGAAAGTGGCATGTATGTTTACGCAAAGTCATGATGTCATGTTGCAAACATGACTTCACAGCTTTAACAATTTTTTTTTACTTTGTATTTAAAAAAAAAAAAAAAATTACATTTGAAAAAGAAAATCAAATTGACAAATATTTTAATATAGGAATACCGAGGAAGAACATGCCACATTTGTATGCTAATATACCCATTAAAAAGAAAACTTGGGCCTAAATGGGCCTAGATTTGATGATGTTCAGGTCAGAGAAAGCTGACTTAGCGCTGTACTATATCTACATCTGTGGTGAATATATGAATAAATTACAACTTATACAGAATAGAGCTGCTCGTGTAGCACTTAGGTGCAGCTATAGGAGAAATATTATATTAATGCACAAAGCTCTTAATTGGTTGATGGTTGAAGATAGACTGTTGTATTCACTGTTAATTTTCATAAGAAATATTCATATCTCAAAATTTCCTTCTGCTTTGTTCAAGCAGCTTTCTTTTAGTGTAGACAATCATCAGTACAGTACCAGACATGCAACTAAAGGTAACTTCACCTTACCTATAGTAAGAACAAATGCCATAAAAAACACTGTTGTGTTCAGAGGTATGAAGGAATGGAATAAACTGCCAAAACATATCATGCTTACTAATAATGTCAATAAATTTAAATTATATGTAAAACAGCATCTATCAAAATAATATATCTGACTGTTTATATTTTGTGGGAATATGTATGTAGATGTACGTGTGTAGGTATGTTTATAGGTGTATGTGTAGAATGTGTTTTTATATATGTGTATATTTCATGCCCGTATGAGGGTATATATGTACGTTGATATGTGTATATACATGTGTATATGTGTATGTGTTTGTATATTCACCTTCTCTATTTTTTGTTGTATTTTTAATGTACATATTTTTCAGGACCCCAGGAAGAATAGCTGCAGCACGGCTGTAGCTAATGGGGATCCTTTCAATAAAAACTAAAACAAAACTTCTGTACATATGTAGAACCTTACATAGTCGGGATGTGTTCATGAATGCATGTTCAGTGAAGTGCCACATAATTTTTTTATGAACACTATGGCCTCTCAATAAATAAGACACAATGAAGCAAAGAGAACTGAATGTAATAGTTGCAGAAGGGTGAATAAAGCATACTTTATCCATTTGTCTTTCACGGTTCTGGTTTCATCATCAACTATTTTTAAATAATCCACCGTGTCATTGGTAACATATTCTGACATAGCCTACCTGTATTAACTGCTGAAGTCCATCATTATTCTAGATATAAAGCATAAATATATCTGATTGGATAAGTTGCTATCAAATATGTGCACGTAAACTATATTTGATGAACTATGGTAGCTAAAATATGGACAAGTGTAATCATGAACTTTTGACAATCCTGATATCTTTGTAGATATCATCATCACAATCCCTTAAGAATAGATGCGTTGCATGTCCAAATCGCAGATGTGCTGTTTTGGTAAAAACATTTGATTATATAACTGTATACATAATTGCTGTTTCTTGTATTCATCACACCTGTATGCAACTATTCAGGTGTACAAGAGGTGTTCATTTATTGTTCTAAAACATCTGAGTTTACAGCAAATGAGTGTTTGTATGTGTACAGTAACAGCAATGTGAAGCTGAATGCTGTGCCGAGTCCTTATCTGAAGGAATATCTTAGAATTCTGTGCAGATATTCTGTATATCAACACATAACTTAAAAATATCAACTTTAAATGAGCAAACCAAAAAACTTGTGAGCTGCAGAATGAGTGAATTATACAGTCACTTTTCTTTATCTTTTTCCAACTTGGTGTCATCTTGTTCTCATGCTTTTTAAAAGTGAACTATATATAGGTTAATTCGTTATTTTTTTTCCAGTGTTAATCTATGCAAGAAAAATATGGTCCTTTAATACTAATTAGTAACACACTGGTAAGGTTTGCATTTAAATACAATTTCAAATGTTAGGGCTGTTTGATGTAATATTGGCAGAATACAGGAAAAGTGGGATATTTATGCTTTTATTTCTTTTTCTCTGTTTTTCCTTTCTATAGTGGAGGACTTTACTACCTTTCAAAGGTAGTGTTTTAGGGTTGGTAAGATTTCTTTAAGGTTATGCTCACCAAGGTTGTATTTATTATCAAAAATACAACAAAAACATTAATACTGTGAAATATTATTAGAATTGAAAGTTTTCTCTTTTAATTTAAAAAAATATATATTTTTATTTGACGGCAATGCTGAATTTTCAGTAGCCATTACTCCAGTCTTAATTGTCACATGATCCTTCAGAAATCATAATCATATGCTGATTTGGTGCTCAAGAAACATTTCTTATTAATATCAACGTTGAAAACAGTTGTGCTGCTTTATATTTTTGTGTAAACCGTTATATATTTGTTTTTTAAGATTTTTGGTCAAGTAGATTCTTTAAAAAAAAGTAGAAACCTTAATTTTACTTATTATATCTATTATATACTTATTATATCTATTATTATATCTATTATACACACACACACACACACACACACACACACACACACACACACACACACACACACACACACACTCTACATTAGGTGTAATAAATAGAGATACAATCTACTAAATTAAATATGTTCCACATACTTTTTAAGTGTGTAGTCTTTGAGTTAAATAAAAGAAAGGAAAAAGGCTGAGACCAGCCAAATCATGCTCCCATGTTTATTTTCTATGTTGTTGTTTCCTCCAAAATTGCATTTCACTGAACAACATAAACTGCTCTCTAACTGGCTGTTAGACCAGTGTGTGTGCATTTAATATGCTGTGGACCGAGAACCGAATTTCAAGAATTGCTGTTGCATTACATATGGCTCATAATGTTGCCACGACAACCCATCTGCTTCTATTAAACACATATTTCCCTCTATCATATTTCATATCTCAACTCATTATATATAGGCCTATACAGTATATATATATATATATATATATATAATAAACTAAATCTGCAGTACATATGTATTCATGTGTTTTACATGTGACTTTGCCCCTACCTTCCCTTCATCCGATTCCATTTCTAGGCTGTTTTGAGTGTCAGGTTTATTTTTAATGATCCAGTGCTCTCTCACTGAAAAGCATTTTCTATATTTAATAAATAGCACACTCCTAGCAACAACACTGACAGATGGGACACGGGCTGACAAGATTTGCAGACATTACATGTTGTAGCATGTGTTTCTATTTCTAAGGCACGGCCTCCACGTTAACCAGGCCCGTGTTATCTAATTCCAATCTCTTGACAAAACTTGATGATAATAATGTTTGGTCAAGCATTTAACTAATAAATACATTTTAGATTTTTTTTTTAAATATATAATATATGTATATAACATTTCCAAATTAATTGTTGGGCAGGACTTGATTATAATTGGAGATGGATTTGGTGATTTAAAAGTGGGCGTTACTTGATGTCAATGATAAATCAATTGTTCCATTTTGATCAATTGATTTTTGATTTCACATTTAACTATAGTTTAAATTAGAATAAATAAATGTCAAGTATTATGCCATCCTACTTTGCCTGTTCTCATCGCCCTCTAGTCAACAGAGGGAGCTGCAAAGGCTTGCATTTCATTTCTTAAGCTGTTCAGAACTTTTCAAGGGTACAATGCAGTCAGGATGAGTTATTGCTGAGAGGAACCACAAACCCTCTCTCTTTCTCGCTCGCTAATGGAGGAGCAAAGGAGAACAGCACAGGGGCATGTCTAACTGGCTACAGCAGACTCAGTTAACTGGAGGTCAGTAGGCTTTACTCTCACCGTCCACTTCAAAAATGACTGTTGTCACACTACACTCAAACACGCCAATCAACATCCATCTACTTTGAGCAAGTTTTGCAGATCACTTGTAGACATTGCTGATTGAAAAAAGTGCTGATGGCTACTTTTTACAGAACCACCTTAAAGGGATAGTTCACCCTAAAATGAAAAGTAAGTAATCCTTTACTCAGCTTGGCGTTGTTCCAATGCCCTATGTCCTTCTTTATTTTTCGGACCACAAAAGGATACATTTAGATAAATGTCCTGCACACGTTCATCCATCTAATGGTGATGAATGGCAACCAGGCTCAAACTTTACAAAAAGGACACAAAAGTATCACGTAAGGATACAATGAGACGTGCGCCATATATAAAAAGTGTTCAGGAGGCATATATAGGGTTTCCTAAGCGGGTGTCTCAGAACACTATAGGAACCGGAGCTTCTAACGGCAGCTGCAGTGATGCAATGACTTTACCAATCAGCGATTGGCTCTTTTCTTTTTTGGGACTTATTCCATCATATTGCGTGTTGCACTTTCTCCCATTCATAGTAATAAGAGTGCATCGTCTTTCTGTATATAAAGTCATTGGTTATACACAATGTAATGTCTGACTGTAGCTTCTGTCTGTACCACTCCCTCAGTCTCTTCCACCTCTCTAAGCTTGATTTCAGAGTACTCTGGTTCATACAGATACGGCTGAGCCAGGCCCGGTTCCAGAATCAAATCACAAAGGGGCTATAGTAAAGTGCAAATTTAGGCTAACCAACGAGTCCACCAGCAGTGTACAGTGAAACATTTAAGATTATTTACAAGTCATCACTTTTACCAAACAGCTAGACTCAGTCTAGACTGATTGGCAGAGAATAAACAGGAAGTCGTTCGAAGCAGACTCAATGAGCGTTTCCTGGTGGGTCACCGACACCCCCCCCCCCCCCCCCCCCCCTTCACAATGTTTCTCCCCGATCTCCATGGTGAGGCATTGAGATTGTGGAGGAAACCCTATTTGGCTTGCGTGGTAACCTCCATTGCCTCAAATTATTTGATTGTGAAGGGACTGCATGAAGATGGTTATGAAAAGATGCCCCGGGTTGAAGAGGCCCTCGCGAGCTCTCTCTCCCCTGGTGCATCGTCTTCCCTGAGGGCTCCGGTACTGCCCTCTTAGCCGTTCCAGATGTAATCTAGGCTGGTGGGCAAGGCCTACATGGCAGCAGGTCAGGCTGGTGGAGCCCTATTTACTAGTTTCAGGAGTATATATATAGGCTATAATCTGTTTACACAGCTTTTTTGAAAATGGCGGGTGCTGGTGTTTCGCGTGCGTTCAGCCAATCAGCGCACACTAACGTCACTGGTAGGACCTATAGTGCTGGTTTAGACCCGACTCTGAAGTAGGAGCTAAATTAGTTTCTCCGAAAGGTTCCTAGTTCCTGCGGTGCGAATACGCCAAAAAATACGCCAATAGTTCCAGGAACTATGAAAAGGTTCCTCCGGTGCGAAAGCCCCTTATGGTTCTGCTATGGTTGCCACAGAGAGGCATCTGTGGTTGAACCTCTCAAGGTTAAAGGAGAAATCCTCCCTCCTTGATGCCCCAGTCTCGCCCTCTGGCCCTTGGGCAATGCTGTAGACACGGTAGTTGAGAGGTTCAGAGAGGCGAGGGCAGGGCCGGCCCGAGGCATAAGCAAACTAAGCGGCTGCTTGGGGCCCCTTGACCACCAGGGGGCCCCCCAATCGAGTCGAAAAATGAATGAATGAATGAATGAATGAATGAATGAATGAATAACTAAAAAAGACAAGAAAATTCAGATTTCATGATCAATATACCTCCCTATAACTGCTGCTGTGTCTGCCAGCGTTTAAGTCATGCGCATAATCTATACACCTCGCGCGTGCATAGACAATTCGTGCGCAACTGCGCATAGTCGCGGCTCGCGGTAATGTTAAGCCATGTCACAAAAAAAGGACGTATCCCTCTGGTGCCGAAAATAGAACGAAGAAAATGACATCGGAGGAGAAAAGAAGAGCAAGATAAAAGTATGTTTGCATGATTACTTACGGTATGTTTTGTGCAGCAATTGAACCATTTCTATCTATGGCAAGCCCAGAAGGGAAAAATACATTGCATGCACATATACAACGAGCGCCAGTACATTACTGGTATTATAGTAACTATAGTAACAGACTTTGTTGGATTCTGTCATGTAAAATCTAACAAAGTCTGTTACAATAATAATAATAATAATAAAGATTTTGTGGACAGTTACACTGTATTTAGACAGTTGAGAAATAATAACATTTTTACAGTTTTCAACAATAATTGTCATTGTTGAACCCTTGCTCTTATTATGTTTTTGATTTCTCAGTTGTCATTATTTAGGCAAATCATTTATTTGATGTTTTGTTTTTAAGAAGTTTCAAAGAGTTAGTAAAAGAGTAAAGTAAAAGTAAAAAAAATAAAATAAGTAGGCTATCTGTTTTTTATTAAGTATTTATTCTGTATTTATACATAACCTTACTGTATTAATTTATAATGTATCATTACTGCATGATATTTGTGTCAATAATCGTCAAGCACAGGTGACTCCGCGTAGTGGGAGGGGCCCCCAAATCAAATTCTGCTTAGGGCCCCCAAAAGGCTCGGACCGGCTCTGGGCGAGGGTTCAATCTGCGGTGTTCAAATGCTACATCCCTTTTCGAGCCCAGGCTCCTTCAGCCCCCCCAAACCCCTTCTGACTTATTATGGCCCGCTGGTCTGAAGACCTGAAGCTGTTAGGTTTCCTGCACCCCTCAAAAAATACAGTAAAAACAGTTATATTGTGAACTATTATAAAACAAGTTTTTTATGTAACAAGTTTTATGTTTTAATATTTATTATGTACTTTAATTTCATGTAATTCATTCCGATGTAGGATTTTTTTAAGGTACTTTGATAAATAAAATACAGTTTTATTAAAATTATTAAAGTCTTTACTGTCACTTTTTATCCATTTAATGCATCCTTGCTGAATAACAGTAAGGATAAATTAATTTATTTCAATACAAATCTTTAAAAAAAATCGTACTAAAAAAACACTTTTAAAGCGTACATATATGTATACTGTTTTAGACATTAAACTACTAGTACTAGAATAATACAGCTGTCATTTTTGGGGGCCAGGGGTTTGACGATTTTCATGGTGTGTGCTGTTTGTCTTGTCTGTGATTTACCTGTAGGAATGCAGCAATGCTGGGTTTGGCAGTTTCATTCGGAGATAGCAGGCCACAATCCTGGACTCAATGAAGCTGGCAACTTTACAAATTTCTTCATAATCAGCATTTAAATGTTTCTCAAACACAGCACCTTTGGAACACAGCTGGGAGAGATAAAGGAGTGATAAATTAATAAATAAAACCTTGCTTTCCACGGGTAGTTTTTTTTTCAAAGTGATTTTTCTCAGATTGTATCTGAGAGAACTACAGGTTATAATGCTTCTAATAAGATAGTTGATCAATTTTCGAATTAAATGTAATAAATATTTTTTTCATGAAAGAGTCTGTCACTGTCACATTTCAAAAATCTTGATGCACTTCTGTGACCTGAATCATTCATTTAAACATGAATGCGATGCACAAAGCCAAATACAAAGAATTTTACCTTGAACACTGATTTTTTTAAAGTACTGTCAGCTCAACAATAAACATACAGCTTAATTAAAAGCAAAAAATTCTATTTACTTTCCCACTTTACAACAAAGCATGTATACATATTCTCCTGATGGCCTTTACCTCATTTAACCTCATGTATTGTGGGACGACAAATCGTATTAATCTCAGTGGAGAGAAATTAAAAAAGAAAGAACACCTGTGACATTTAAGACTCTGCAGATCCACATAAACGCATTAAGAGTCTGATAATGTGGGATTCATCCAGGTAACAGCAATAACAGGTCCGAATTATGATTTAAATAGCCTTTGAGCTCCAACAGTTGTAAACAATAATTAAAGCTCTGCTCTGTGCCTCATAATAATATCTTCAATAACCTTTTGTTAAGGTGACATAGAGAGCAGCCGAGTCAGACGTCATTTAATTAATTTATTTAATTGTGCATCTGTATTTCCCATATTTTTTACATTTAGATTAGACCTACCTTTGCTGCCATCTAACACTTAATTAAATCCTTTAATTAATTGATAACGCTATTAAATTTGAATATTGTACTTCCCTGGTCTATTCAACAAGACTAAAACTACAGCGAGAGTACAATGCAATCAGATGGAAATGTTACAGGACTTTGATAAATACCATGGTACTGAATCACAGTTATTTCTATTGTTCAGGCTTAGTTTTTAGGCATTTGAACAAGCATCAGATATTAAATGAATGCATTAATCATCCTGCCTTATATATGCCCTTTGATTGATACCTCATATTGTGTTTTTGTTGAAACTAGGAGTGCTATCACTTTTTTAAGCAATCTTAAGATTATGCTAGCAATCAACCCGGACATCCAAGCAGATCCATTCAGCAAACAAGACTTCCAAACAAGGATCCCCATAATACAGTTCATGTGCATTTTCCAGAAATTTCAGTGCGTTAAATGAACATATAAAGGCCTGTAGGTCGGGAAGCCTGTGGTAAAATTTAAATATCGAGTACCTCTAGTGCAGCAGTGAAACGGCTGGCTGCAGTGGCATAATTCTTCAGTTGGTAGTACGAGTTGGCGTCCTGTAAAGCTACATCGAGCCATTTGTCAATTTGAGGCAGAAAGCTGAGATTAGGTCCACTCGGAGGCCCTCCTATTTCAGCCGCTTGACACATTAATTGTGTGGCGGTGCAGGCCAGGGACTTGTGGGTAATGTCCTGTTCGTCACCGAACACTAACTTTGTCTCAGCCTCCATCAGGTCTCTTAGAGGAATGCGAGGGGGTGCGGAAAGGGGGCTTCGTTTATTATTTGCCTCCGCACAGTCGTCCAGCGATCCATCTTTTCTTCTGGTGTCATTCTTCTTGCTCCTCTTTGGGGCACTGCTGTCTGTCCTTTTCTCTTTTCTCTTGTTTTGTCCCTTTTCCTCAGGCTGCTTTGACCGGATGGTAGCAGGCGTTGGGTGTTCTGTGTTCTCGGGGAAAACCGTCTGCTGTGGTCCCTGGAGCCCTGGGCTTCCAGTCGAATTTGCCATGATGTGCCTGAAAGAGATTTAAAATTAATGCCATGCTTTTCATGGCTCAGAGCAGTCAAAGAAGCAATCACAGAAAAATTTGGAAATAAGGGACACCTGAGACGCAGGACATCCCATTCATATGGGTTACGCCCCATGAATTCAAACAGCCCAGGATATATGCGTTTTACATCCCAATGAAGGCCTGCTCTCCGCATACAAATAGAGTTCAGACAAGTTCTCAATTCTCCAAGCGGGCTGAAACTTTAATACATTCGCTGCTATTATTCTTCTGCAAGAGCGCTGCTGTTAGTGTACTGTTAGAGAAGTCACTTAAATAATGTAGAGGGCCGGGGTGCTGATTCACTGCCGCTCTTGAGATGTGCTTAGGAAAAGGTCACTGTGACATATACACCTGTTGGCAATAGGCCGAGCTCCTGCTTTAAGAGTAGACTGCAAATTCTGCCATCTTTATGTACGTGTGTTACTACCGTGTGGGGAGAAAGAGAGTTTTTGGTACAATAGGCCAAAAATAATTTAAGAGATGTGGGCACTAGATAAGGATCCACTGTAGTGCCCACTAGATGGCAATAAATAAGTTTATATATGAAATCATTTTTAAACATAGTAACTATTGATGCACCCTGTATATGTGATGCCTTGACTGGAGGAAATAAAGATGACTTCAACTACAGTATCTCAGCATAAAGTAATATATTTCTGTTAAATAATCTTTGATTATGCCAAGTTGCACTTACCTCCTAGTTTTCATAGCGAAATGTGTCCTTTTGAATGCTTGAAGAATAACATTCTAACGCTGACATCACCACACAACCTATGGAACTGTGTTGTCCAATCAGATTAGAGCATCGGGACTGACCGTTAGAGTGCAACAGTGCCCGCCCACTTTTGTTTTTAGCTGCTTTGGTTTTGAAAGTATTTTTCCCATCGGGATTTTGTGTGTTTTGTTAATGAGTTTATTAAGCCATTAATCAAACCTACCAGCTATGAGGTGAATAACACATCACACTCTTTGATTTGAAGCAAAAAAAATATATAAAAATTGGACAAAAAGACAAAGGTAGGTAGGCTACAAGACTGTGTGCTTATAACGGCTTCACGAGGGAAAGAACTACGATCCCCTGAAGCCAATGACATATCGAAAGTAAAATGATGGATAAATATAAATCTATTGATTTAAACATGCTGAGTATGTAGAAACAATATAAACATGCTGCGTATGTATGGAAACAATTTATTTTATGTTTAGCCTATTACAAAAGATGCAAACATTTGATACACACAAATATTTTAATATTACATATAAAAAAGTTTATTTTTTAATTGAACAAAAAAATTGAGTAGCCTACATACATTTATGGCATAATTTATTTTGCAAATAGCTTCAGTTCCTTCTTCCATTGAAGGGCTTAACCTGCATCTATTAATAAAGTGTTTACCTAATAAAGTCAGGTTATTTATCAAAAGGTTCTTCCTTAAATACTTCTCCAACTTCAATCAATCAATCAATCAATCAATCAATCAATCAATCAATCAATCAATCATTACTTATATTTATGAACAAATATCGAAGTAGTTTGAGAGTATAGACTCGGTTACATTATCCACAGTGCTTCGTGGGAGTGGGTGGACACTAAATAGGCCTAGTTCTTTTGATTTGTTTGTTTCATTTTCTGATTGGTGGAGTATTATTATTATTTTTTTTTTAGAAGAATCGTGAGTAAAGTAGTTTTCTACCAGGAATTTAACTAGTAAACATAAATTAATGTCAATTTATATTTATAGGGCCTATAATTTGCTAGCTCCCTACTGCTGTCTTTACAGTTAATTTCTCTCAGCTAAGAAATATGACTCTGTTTATAGTTTAATGTGATGTCAAAAGTACAGGTGGTACCAGGTTGATACTAAACAATGATAGTCTTACAGCAGTACCGGTTTTACAGACTCATTTCGTCACTTGTGCGCTGTCTGATTGATTTCAAATGCTCATTTGTGAGCATTCTCTGTGAAGAGCAATACTGAAAAAACACACACACTTTGCAGGGTTCTCAAGTTTTATCAAAAGCTTGGAGTGAGATCACATGCGGTTAGGGGAGGAGCCCTAATGGAGCCCCGCCCCCCAATTTTACCCATTGTTCATAATAACCAGCACAAACTGAACTTATAACAATTGGTAAATCTGATAAATGACAGAACAAATAATCACATAAAAAATATACTCTTTAATGTTATATTTCAAAATGACAAATATACAAAAATATAACAAATTGCTCCAAACAGTTTGGGAAAAACAAATCTTTTTGCATTTTGAATGTGTCTAGTCGAAATGGTATAATGATTTATAGTGTGGTGGGACACTGAATAAATGTACATATTAGAGTAATAATTCAAAACGGTGCACAACGTTTTGCTCCGGTTTCCGGGTTGAACGTCATGTTTCCTGGAAACGGTGCGCATCGGTGTGCAACGGGGTTTGAGATGCGTTTTCTCTTGTTTGGTGGGTGTGTCAGAACTGCAGTCCAATCAGCAGCAACATGTATATAAAGCATGCACGCGGTATTAAAGTGAACGCGCACAATGGGTTCAAGGAAAGTAATTTACAAATATGTTCGATGCAGCTCGGTATACGCAACAACTGAGGATATTAGAAGACATGTTTGTCGTAATTTTTATTGTACATTTTACATTTACATTTAGTCATTTAGCAGACGCTTTTATCCAAAGCGACTTACAACTGAGGACTAAACCAAGCGAGTCATCGTGAAGAGGCAAAAACAACGCAAGATGTTTTCAAAATACAAAGTTCAGACATAGCTCGGAGTAGCATAAGCCAGGCAAGCGAGGATTTAGAGGAAAGGATTTTTTTTTTTTTTTTTTTTTGTTATGTGAAGTGCTCCCGGAAGAGATGAGTTTTCAGTTGTCTTTTGAATGTTGTCAGGGATTCTGCATTCCGGACGAGGGTGGGGAGATCATTCCACCAGCATGGAACCGTGAATGAGAATGTTCTGGAGAGTGATTTTGAGGCTCTCTGTGATGGTACCACGAGCCGTCGCTCATTGACCGATCGTAGGCTTCTGGTAGGGATGTAGACTTGTAGTAGTGAGTGGAAGTAGGAGGGAGCTGAACCTGTGGTCAATCTGTAAGCAAGCGTCAAAGCCTTGAACTTGATGCGAGCAGCGAGTGGTAGCCAGTGCAGAGAGATGAGCAGAGGAGTGACGTGGGCCCTTTTGGGCTCGTTGAAGACAAGACGAGCTGCAGCATTCTGGATCATTTGTAGAGGTTTAGTTGCACATGATGGAAGTCCAGCCAGAAGAGCATTGCAGTAATCAAGCCTAGAAATGACCAGGGCCTGGACGAGAAGTTGTGTTGCATGCTCAGTTAGGAAAGGCCTGATCTTCCTGATGTTGTGCATAGCAAACCTGCATGATCGAGCTGTCTTTGTAATGTGGTCTGTGAAGGTCAGCTGATCATCAAAGATTACTCCAAGATTTCTGACCGACCTTGATGGGGTGATTGAGGATGAATCTAGCTGGATAGTGAGGTCGTGCTGTAGAGACGGATTGGCAGGGAGGACGAGAAGCTCAGTCTTTGCCAGGTTGAGCTGCAGGTGATGTTCCTTCATCCATGCCGAGATGTCCGCCAGACAGCTTGAGATCCGTACAGCTACTGTGGGATCATCTGGTTGAAATGAGAGGTAGAGCTGGGTGTCATCAGCATAGCAATGGTAAGAGAAACCATGTGCCTGTATGATAGGTCCCAGTGATGTGGTGTACATGGAGAAGAGGAGCGGTCCGAGAACTGAACCCTGAGGAACGCCTGTGGTCAGTTGATGTGCTTTGGATACCTCACCTCTCCATGTGACCTTGAAGGACCTACCTGTGAGATAGGACTCAAACCAGTTGAGGGAGGTTCCAGTGATGCCCAGTGATGAGAGGGCGGACAAGAGGATCTGATGATTCACAGTGTCGAAGGCAGCAGACAGGTCCAGTAGAATGAGAACTGATGATTTGGAAGCAGCTTTTGCGATCCGCAGGGCTTCCGTGACTGACAGCAATGCAGTCTCAGTTGAATGTCCTTTCTTGAAGCCAGATTGGTTGACATCCAACTGGTTGTTAAGAGACAGGAAGGATGATACTTGGTTAAAAGCAACTCGTTCAAGTGTTTTTGCAATGAATGGTAGGAGAGAGACAGGTCTGTAGTTCTCTAGAAGTGATGTGTTTAATGTTGATTTTTTAAGCAGAGGAGTTACCCGAGCCTGCTTAAATGCTGTAGGGAAAATGCCAGTGTGGAGGGATGAGTTGATAATGTGTGTGAGAGCTGGTAGAAGTGTGGGAGAGATGGCTTGTAGAAGGTGTGAGGGGATGGGGTCTAGAGGGCAGGTGGTAGGATGACTGGAGAGGAGAAGTTTAGATACTTCTTCCTCGGTTAGTGGAGTGAAGGAGGAGAAAAGGTTATTGGCTGTGGGAGAGGTTAGTCTGGGTTCCTTTGTGTGTGAAGCTGAGAACTGACTGCTGATAGTTGTAGTTTTGTTAGTGAAGAAGTTAGCAAAATCATCAGCAGTTAAAGAGGAGGTGGTGGAGGTGGACAGAGGAGAGAATTGAATGTCTTGAACAGTGAACGTGTGTTACAGGCGCTGTTGATCTTGTTGTGGAAATATGAAGATTTTGCGGCGTGAACATCAACAGAGAAGGCAGAGAGCAGAGATTGATACCTACTGAGGTCAGATGTGTCTTTTGATTTGCGCCATTTCCTCTCCGCTGCCCTGAGCTTGGTCCGGTGTTCACGAAGAACCTCAGATAACCAGGGGTTAGAGGGAGTGGTGCGTGCTGGCCTAGAGGAGAGAGGGCAGATCTGCCCTACAAAGGCTAAGAGCAGTATCAACAAAAACGCCAAACTGAGAAAAACAGCTTACGCCAAATATAAGCATCTAATTAAATTTAACAACAAAGGGTACAATTAGATAGATCAAAGGGAGGTGAATATTAAACATTTAGTTTTTTTGACAGTCAGGCAAAATTTGGTAGTTAGGCTATACTGTGCTTTGCCTTTGCATTACTGTGTATACTTACATGGCCATACAATAACATATAGCAGTAAGTGTAGCAAGTGATCATAATCACTTGCTTATATCATAAATCATAAATCAACAAAACCTATGCACACAGCTGCAGCAGCTGCTTATAGTTGTCAAAAGTACAGTATATCTTAATTATAACCAAACTATTAAAATTATGTGGCATATTATGTAAACCCCCGTTTTATTTTTTTTATTTTTTTATTGACCGTTTTCTCCATCTTCATTCTTTCTGCTAAGCTGTGACTTTCCATCCCCTTTGGCATTATAATCATATTTTTCAAAAAACAAACAAACAAAAAACACGCGTTATTAGATTCATATATTTTAATTGTATCACAAAAGTGCTGTTTTTTTATGGCAATCATTAACGTATTGCTTTTATTTCAGTTTGGGATAGGTCTTCACATATAATTACAAACAGTTTAAGTTTAATCATTCAGGGAATCAATATATCAATAAATGAAATATGAGCGACATATACAGTATGCTATAAAACCTGACTCATGCCACACAAAGGCAAACTGCAGGCAGACTGCAGTACGGGCAGATACTGCATTCTGCCTTGGTTTCACTCTACTTTTCAATACAATACTGCAACTAAAAAATTTAAATTTATATAAGAAATTTATTAGGTAGCCAAATGAAATTTTAACAGATTGTAGAGCAGATCCTGCACTTTTTATTTGTGCAAAAAAAAAAAAATGTGAAAAATTGAAGAAACTGCTCTTAGCCTTTGTAGGGCAGAGATATTGTCTAAAGAAGAGGTTAGGATGGAGCATAAAGTATCCGTTGCAGTATTCACATCCAGAGATGAGAAATGTGAGGGTGAGAGAAGAGAAGATGACACAGCAGAGGAAAGATGGGATGGAGAAAGTGAGCGCAGGTTTCGTCTGAAAGTAAATGGTGGGGAGGTTGGTGGAGCATGGGTAGTGAGTTGTAGATTGAAAGTAATGAGGAAATGATCTGAAACTTGGAGAGGTTTCACCAAAATGTTGTCTGTGATACAGTTGCGTGTGTAAACCAGGTCCAGTTGGTTGCCTGACTTGTGAGTACCGGTGGTGATGAGCCGTTTGAGATCGAAAGAAGCTAGGAGAGAGATGAAGTCTGTTGCATACGGCTTCGCTAGGTGAATGTTGAAATCGCCAAAGACTACAAGTGGGATGCCATCCTGAGGGAAAGAGGACAGCAACACATCCAGCTCTTCTACAAAGCTTCCCAGTTGACCTGGGGGACGATAAATAACTACAATATGGATCTTCATGGGAGTTGTAAGTGTAATAGCATGATATTCAAATGAGTTGTTATTGCATAGAGAAGAAAGAGGTGAATATTTCCAATTGTTAGAAATGAGAAGACCAGTGCCCCCACCCCTCCCCGACTGGCGAGGGGTGTGAGAGAAAGAGAAGTTGTTAGAGAGAGCAGCAGGGGTTGCTGAGTCTTCTGGACAGATCCAGGTCTCAGTAAAGCCCAAGATATTTAGAGTAGAATGAGATGCAAAGGCTGGAATGAAGTCAGCTTTATTGACTGCTGATTGACAAGTCCATAGACCCATAGAAAGAGTGAGAGGTGAGTGTGAGGATGAGAGAAAAGGGCGCAGATAAGCAGTATTGCGCTGCCTTCTGTGCGTGGTGAGAGAGCGTTGTCGAGAGACAACAGGAATGTGTTGAAAGCACATAATGATAATGGGAAATAAGATAAAGGTAGGAAAGGAAAGGGTGAAGAAGATACTTTAAGTGCCTTGCAGGTGTCCTTGCTCGGTGGAGTCGCGCAGGTAGAGTCGCAGGTCTTTACCCGAGTCGGTCTTCACACGAGGAGGCTGAACACGAGAGCTGAATGCTTCCGCTGACGCTTCCGCGACAGCGCGCACACTACATAGAAATAATGCTATCAATCGTCTGAGTGAGGACAGCTGTGGTAGTCCTTGCAATTAGCACAGCGAAAGCAAATATCCCGACAATGGCCCAAATCGAAACTAGCTGTTATGAACAGCAATACTTAATTGCTACAATAACAAACAGACTACAACCCTTAAGACGGCATATATTCAAAATAGGAACGCGTCTAATTAAAATAAAGATATTTAGTGAAGATAAAAATTACAAAGAAGCAAAGAATCGAAAATAGCCCTACTTACTTGACAAATGGTAAACAGAGCAACAGGAGAACTGGATATTAAGAAAAAACAACTTACGCGCTCTTGACGTTCTCGCCGAGTGACTGCTTGTCCTGGCTTTCACCTGAATTTACTTCTAATTTATATCTGCTTTAACAGCCCTTGCAATTAGCACAGCGAGAGCAAATATCCCGACAATGGCCCAAATCGAAACTAGCTGTTATCAACAGCAATACTTAAGTGCTACAATAACAAACAGAATACAACCCTTAAGACGGCAGATATTCAAAATAGGAACGTGTCTAATTAAAATAAAGATATTTAGTGAAGATAAAAATTACAAAGAAGCAAAGAATCGAAAATAGCCCTACTTACTTGACAAATGGTAAACAGAGCAACAGAGCATTGTAAAAATATAGGATATCAACAATGAGGTAGTTGTTTATATGTTTAGCTTCATTGCAAGTGTATGACATTTGGTATAGAAATAAACAATGGCAATTAAGTGCTTTTCCTAAAAATGAGAAAGAACATACAGGGTATTAAAACAGTATGAACTACAAATAAAGTCAGTATGTGAGGCTGAATAGATGTGTTTTAGTCTGAATTAGGTAAGATTTGTGATTCCATTTCAGTTTCCACAAATCCCTTCACTCGATTGGGATGTTCTCTTGTGTTCTGGGCGGCAAGTGCAGTAACTGTAACATCGGGCATATTTTGTAGTATTAAACACATATTTATACCGACTTCATCAGGCTCCGAAAATTCTTCACAAAGAACACAAAGAATGGCCTTTCTCAGCTGCCATAGTTGCAACTCTTGCGTCATCATAACAGTGCGTTCAACGCATCACCGTTTCTGTTTAAAAAACGTTGTGCAACGTTTTGTCGGGGCTGAACGCAGCCCAGGTGTTGTGTCAAGCACACCTGATGCAACTAATCAATGGCTTCATTAGTTGCACCAGGGCTGCGTTCAGCGCCGACAAAACGTTGCCCAACGTTTACCTAATTCAGACTAAAGCACATCTATTTATCCTCACATACTGACTTTATTTGTAGTTCATACTGTTTTAATACCCTGTATTTTCTTTCTCATTTCAAGTTCACTTACTCGTTTCTCTGAAAAACACTTCTAAAGCTTATTTTACTTTGAAATGTGCGTTTCCAGGCTGGAATGTTTGTTATTGTTTTGGTCTGTGATACTGCACGTTGCCAATTTTCATTGTCCATTGCGTTCGTTCCTGTTGCGTGCATGTCCTTAAACTGGCAACCCGTGTGAGGGCAGTCCAGTCTGAGGAGCAGGTGGCAGGAGAAACTGCGATCTCCGATATTTTGAATTCGACTTCAATACCTATTTTGACCACTAGTTGTCATTCTTACACACTGTACCTTTAAAGGCGGCGGGGTGCAGCACGCAAACCCAAGAATATTAACCTACTGAACTGGAGGCCATTGCTCATGAGGAATGGGCTAAGATTCCTGAGAAATGCTGCCAGAAGTGGGTGTCTGGTTATACATCTCGTTTGCGGCAGGTCATAACAGCAAAAGGGTGTTCTACTAAGTACTAAAGATGCTTGCCATGAAGGGGTTGAATAATTTTGAGTCATTAAAAGTAGCATTTTCAGTTGAATTTGGGGTAACCACTTGAAACATTTGCTGTCTTGAGCTTCAATTACTTTTGTTTGATTTGTTCATTGCAAACAGCTGAAAGTCTAAATTTTGCCAATTAACCTGACTTGCAGGGGGTGAAAAATTTTGATTACAACTGTAGTATTGAAACTGGTATCAACTATGGATTTTTTTATTATCAGTATTATTTATTGTGCTTGTACTTATGTCAAAAAGTACATATGCATCTGACAATATATCAAATTATGCAAAATTACAGAAGTGCATTTTGCAGATGGTCATTTCTCATTCTTTATTCATTAGGGTGACCTGTAGTCTGTCATACCCAATTATGTCAGTGTCAAACGATTGCCTGTATTGATTTTATAAAAAAATTATTTACTCTTACTTTCTCTTATATAACCTAGACATATGCCATTGGAATAAAAGCTAAATAGTGATCAATTTACTAATAATTGCACACAGATCCTCTCTACAGTTGTTCATCAGGTGTGAACTCACTATATAGCTATATATAACATATCCTAATCATTAATCATTTCTTTTCTCCCCCAGCAGCCAGACAAATAGCTATATGCTCTTGTTTTGCTGCGTTAAATCTTCATAAGACTGTCTGTTTCGATTAACCTTGACAATGAGCATCGCTCAAACAGCATGTCAATTGCTGGTAAGGTGACGATGAGGTAATGTTTTCTTCTGACAATAAAATACTTGTCTCTCATACTCCGTGAGGAGGACAGCAGTCCCTATTGGAATGTCAACTTTATAAAATAAGACTGTGTGTGTATGGGCTTCAGTGTGTGTGTGTGTGTGTGTGCGTGCATCTGTGTGTGTGTGTGTTTTACAGCCTGGGGGGAAATAAACTGTGTCTGCGGATCCGCCAGAAGACGAAAAACCTAGAAGGGACTTCATATGTGCAAAAGGAAAGAAAGAAGAAGAAAGAAAAAAAAACCCCAGTAAGAGTAAAAGTGCTAAAAGAAATCACAAATATCTAATGCTTTTCTATGTTAGAGTTTACAGGGTGTTCAACAGAGCCAAAAGCTCTTTTTTTGTGTGTGTGTGCAAATATTATTAATTCATAAATTAATTAGTTTTTTGGGCCGTTGGATCACATGACATTTTACAACCTATATTGACCTTGACCTTGTCTTAAAAAGTTCAAATTTGTAATATTAGTTTCTGCAGGTTAGTTGGAGCATATTTTTTATTTTATTTATTTTTTTATGAACCAACTCCAGGGTAAGGCTATGAAGATGTGCTTCCCCTTTAAAAAGACATTTAAACTGATTTCCATGAAATAGTTTCAAGTTACGTGTCGTCGCACGAACTAAACATCGCAGCATATATGCTACTGATAAACTATTTGTTTTTAAAGATTCAACATTCACAAAACACTGTTCATTTTACCAGAAAAACAAGCATACTGTATGCATGATTTGGCATGGCAGAAAGCGCAGAAAGAGCACTCCACTTATAGTCACTAAAAAGCTTTCACTCATCTTAGTTCATTGCGATATTACAAAGATCAGTTATAATCAATAAGGCTGACTGCACAATGAATCTCTTATTTACATAATTGTTTGTTATAATGAGAGAGGATTTCAGGATTTTTTGTTCACTGCTAACATAAACACCACTTATTGGCTAGGCTGACCTCGTCATACTCGTCTAGTCAGAATGTGAGTCTGATACTGCTCCACAGGGCTTTGATTATGAGGCGTGTCTTAACCGAACCAGGAAAAAAAAAAACTCTGCACTCAATTGGATAGAACTACAACCAATCAGAGCAACGCAGTAAGTGTTTTTTTTATGAGCTACAAAGTTGTCAACAGAACTCAACTGCGCGCAGCTGGAAGAAGTAGTAAAATAATGAGTGTTGCTTACTTGGTCCTCCATGAGTGCGAGTGTGCGACCAAAGGAGAAACCACAACGACCACAGGGTTTTCATTGCGTCCCATCTTCTTAGCGGCCATCGGAGCCAGCTGATAAAATAAACTTTTGCCGAATCCCGTAGGAAGGACGGCAAACACATCTTTCCAATCGGCAAATGCCTTGATTGCAGTTCTCTGTTCGTCTTTTAAAATGAATGCGCTGTCTATTTATTTTACAACAGACGCGATAGCGGAATCTATACATCTCAATTCTCCAGCTGCAGTCAGGGAAACCAGTTCAACCCAAGCGCTCTTTGATAACGCGATGATTACGTAACTGCAGATCATCTGTCCATCATCGTATAAAGCCCGCCCTGGCAATTTGATTGGCCCGACTAATTCTGAACCGATCATAATTACTCCTCAATGGATCGAGTCCAGACCGAACTTCCCGACCAAAAAATGTTCTGGGCGGGGTTCAGGCTGACATCCAGGCTACTGATTGGCCATTACGTTCAAGAAATCAACAGATATGTTTGTGATTGGCTCTTGCCCAATGCTGCAAAAACATGTTGTAAATAGAAACCTTTGACATTCTCCAGAGCGCAAAGACAGATATGCACTGGACCGTTTGCCAAAATGCTATTATTACGGAGAAAAGCTGCCCATAACTGCTGATCAGTTTTTCCTTTCTAAAAGCAATCAGAAACAGATGCGGTTTGAGTGAGAAAATTGCTATTTTTGGAAAATTGTGTCAAGTCCGTGGCCAGTGGAAGGCTAAAGCCCAAAGTATTCTTTGGCCGTCCACACACCGTCTCCGTGACGTAATTTTCGTCACCAGGAAGGCCCGTGGACGTCCGCACACCCTTGACCCTCAGCCACAAACTATTATGCAAGTAAACATTTAATATTTATTTTATTTTATTTTATTAGCCCAGAGAAAGTAAGGTTAAGATGAAGTTCGCTGTTGTTATACAGATGAATGGTTGCGAGTTGTCTGTTGCGGTATAAATTGGGTTTAGTTTATATCTAGAATGTCCAGCATTGATTTTCGAACATGTCTGAGTTGCTGCAATTGTGGACATTATCCATCACACACACACACACACACACACACACACGCAATAAGACAAAGCCAGCACCTTTCAATTTATTGGGTTCTCCAGCAATAAACTCTACGGACATCAGTGCACGTTGTCTCAGCGTCTGGCCTGGACAATCAGCACCGGATGACAAACACACACTCTCCTTTTCACCCTTGATGCATATAAATAGCTGCTTATTCGTTTATCCATCATGTACCACTTCTGCTTTTCTCGGCAGACAGTGATTCCACCCGGTGTTGTCAACAATTTACGAAGACCACAGACCTGAGTTATTAGTCTTCCACTAAAGGACGTCTTGAATAGCTTCAATGTGAACACAGTGAAGTGGAACATTTCTAAGAAATACTCTCATTGAGCAGCTCAGCCCTCTTCTCTCTCAGCACATTTTTTCTCATTTTAAGAACATGCAGCATTTCTCAGGAAGGCTTCTATTACAAACAGTCGTGCTGTCATGCACCGCACTTTTAAGGAAAAGCACGGAGATACTGCACCGCTGTTTTCACGGACCGCTTTAATATCCCCTATCTTTTGCTGTTAATGAGATGTCTCATCCATATTAATCCAGATTATTTCTGGAACCTTGAGAGCCTGTTTACTCTTGGCTGGTTCAAAGTGAAAATGTAATAGAGAGGCAGTGCAGGGGAGTAAAAAATAAAAAGAAGACAAACATGAATAAATAGATTTGTTTTGTGACTGAAATAAGGATTTAAAGTAAGCACCTCTTAAGAAAGACATGATATGATTTGAGAAGTCTCAACACCGTCACCATTGTGTCCACCAGTGAGTTTCGAGATATTTTTCTCATTTGGCTTTTGTAATTGGATGATTTGTTCGTTGAATGCACAGGCTGACAGGATTCTGTTCTTGTTTCCGTATTAGGCTACGGCCCAATGATGTGAAGCGCTTTAGAATTTGCATTAGTTAAACAGGCCAATTGTCATAATATATTGACTGAGAGAGTTAGTTGCTATATCAAAGCATTCTTGCCATTGTGTGTCTCTGGTGCTTTTAATTAAAGTGTTCTCGCCTTTTTGAAATCATAAAAGAAATCAATGAAAGTAGTGGAGGGGAGAAAGGAAAAATGTTACGCATTTTTCCTGAGAAGGAAATGTACAAGAACTGATAAATTATGTAACTATCCGGAGATCATTACTGCACACAATGGTTAAAGGGATACTCCACTTTTTTTGGAAATAGGCTCATTTTACAACTCCCCCAGAGTTAAACTGTTCAGTTTTACCGTTTTTGAATCCATTCAGCCGATCTCCGGTTCTGGCGGTACCACTTTTAGCGTAGCTTAGCATACATCATTGAAGTGGACAAGACCATTAGCATTTCTAAAAAAAAAAATGACCAAAGTGTTTAGATATTTTTCCTATTTAAAACTTGACTCTTCTGTAGTTACATTGTGGACTAAGACTGACGGAAAATATAAAGTTGCGATTTTCTAGGCTGATATGGCTAGGAACTACACTCTCATTCCTGCGTAATAATCAAGAAACTTTACTGCCGTACCATGAGTGCAGCAGGCGTAATGATATGACGCAGCGCCTGAAAATAGGCCACCTTCCTTCAACACAACGGAACTATTTTCAGGCGCTGCGTCATATCATTACGCCTGCTGCACTCATGGTACAGCAGTAAAGTTTTTTTTTTAGAAATGCTAATGGTCTTGTCCACTCCAATGATGTATGCTAAGCTATGCTAAAAGTGGTACCGCCAGAACCGGAGATCGGCTGAATGGATTCAAAAACGGTAAAACTCAACAGTTTAACTCTGGGGGAGTTGTAAAATGAGCCTATTTCCAAAAAAAGTGGAGTATCCCTTTAAAGGTGAAGCTCACAAACCCTAAGGGAGTTATGAGGTCTTCTACTCCCAAGACGTCATATGACTGACGCTTTTGACCATACGTCAACATCCAACGTTTTAGGGTACCCTTTAACGTCAGTTAGATGACGCTATCTAATCCTAACCCTACCCCAGACCTAAACCTACCCGCGTCATTTATTGACGCTAAAGGTAAAGCGTTAGTTAGATGACGCCCTAGGATCGTCATCTAACTGACGTTAAAGGGTACCCTAAAACGTCGGATGTTGACGTATGGTCAAAAGCGTCAGTCATATGACGTCTTGGGATGAGACTGTGTTAACTGATGTGGTGTGTGTGTGTGTGTGTTTGTGTGATTGTGGATGGAAAATGAAAAGCAACATCCATGGAATTAGCTCTATGTTTAAAGAAATCGCATGAGCTCATTCAAACTCTGACTTTTATCTCTTTCTAATGTTTACTCTCAGGCTAAAATCCACTGGGCTGAGCTTCACATTACACTTGTGGACTCTCATTATGCCACGGGAATCTCATAGGCCCGGCTTAAATCATAAACCTTAACTATAAACCTTACACCATGCCAATGCTTAATCTCATCCATATGTCAGCTCATTTATAAGCGGATAAATCAGAGGAGGATAAGTATCTGCTCCCCAGATTAATAGACCTTGGTGAGAAATAAAAGTGGATTAGAAAATGTTTTAGGGCCACGCTGAGAGACCCACAATCCTCCACTCCATATATTTTCTCTGCAGGGAAAGACTTGGTTAAATCTTAAAATTTAAAGACGGAATAAATAAATGAATTATTTAATGAAGTGAATAGAAATCTTCAGATTTTGATTTATCTCTAATTCTTTTAGGGATAGTTTATCGAAGAAAAAGAGAGAATAAGTTGTCATTATTTGCATTGGATTTTTTTTCTTCTAAGTGTTTTATTTTTCTTCCTCGTGTCATTCCAAATCTGTAAGATTACTATATTTTTTCTCTCACAAAATGGAGAATTAATGTCAAATTTAGGTCATTATTCACTGATAATCTTCTCTTCCAGTGAACTTTGAGTGATTCTTCCAGTTAACTAGAGAATCGCTGGAACTGGATCATTGAGTCAGTGAGTTGAATTTGACAATCTAATTGACCGTTCGCAAAGACCCGCCCCCCTTAGTTACTGTCGCTATGTCCGACAAGCTACGCTGCTCTCACACACACCATGTTCTCACCCAGTGAAAAATACATCGCGGACTGACAACACGCTGACAGACAGGACAGACCAGGTTACTTTTTATATTAAACATATTAAACAAAGTCTCACCTTTCAAATTTGGTAATTTTTTTAAAGAAATTTAAACAATAAACACCGTTTTGTGGCTCTTTAATGTGTCGTGACAGATCGCTGTAGAGCACCAGTTAAAGCTGCTCGTGATCCGATCATCTCTTCCTTCTTGTTCATTTATAGCATCAAATAAACATGAATGAACATAAGAAGAAATGTTGTTTTAACTGCAGAAAGGCATCAGTACATTGTGTTTTTCAAGTTCAAATCCTCCCATGTTAATCTACTAACTCTCCTGACTGTTTTTGTCGGACAAAATGGCGGATGGTGAAGTATGATTGGTCAGATCACCTGTCAATCAAGCTCCCTGCGAAGGGTCAATTCAGTCTGATTTGTGAACTAATCATTCAGACCAGTTTTGCAAACTGGATCGACTAGTTCATTAATCTCAAAAGAATTATATGCTCTCAAATTGGACATCATACTTCTCATATGAATGCTTCATGGATGCTTGAACGATTCAGGGTGGAAGTCAAGAATTTCAATGGTCATCAAACAATATTTGGAATATAGAGCAGAAGTAATATAATAACTGCTTTCAATAAACTTTTATGGTGACCGTGCATCATTTTTTGAAACTGGGAAGCTCCAGTTTTATTTCAGCACTTCATATATAACTATTTCACAAAGCTAAGTGGTTTCTTAAGTTTGATAATTAATCTGCTATGTCATGTTTATGACATATTTATGACAGGTTGTGTTGTCTTAGTATCATGACAAAGACACTGACAGGTTATGATCTATTGGTTTATGCCAATACATAAACAATGTCATATTTGCATTAAAAATGTCATAATTGAGCAAATGACACTTAATGACAGTTGTCATAAATATGCATATAACCTCTTCATATTCATGACATGTTTCATGTCATGATTATGAAGGTGTCATGTCAGTCTTATGCACACCCCTTCAAGTAAAGTGTTACCGATGAGTTTTAAGGGCTAAAATGATTGACTACAGGGGGACTTTAAGACATTTCTCCTTATATAGCAACGTTTTGGCTACATTTCTAAAATGATTTTTAAAATTGACTCAAGAACCCAATGGTTCTACATAAAACCTGAACCTTTTTTCTAAGAGTGTATGGAAAAGAGTGACCAGTTAATTCTGTTTTTGTTCTATAGAAGTTCATTTGTTAAGGAATTAGAAATCATACACAATACATTAATTACATTTACAAAGTTCCCACACTGGTTTCTTCACAGATAGTCAGGAGTATTTCATCAGTGATCAGCTCTATAGGGACTGTTTTAAAGCTTGAATGCACCCTTTGCATGTTTGCATCTATAACAATCTTCCTGCAGTGTCTCTGGTGGATCTGTGACTACAAGCTAAATCCTCCAAGAGACTGAGTTGGCATTTCAAACCTCTTAATGTGCAAATGTGCATGAAAAAAACCTTCAGTGCAACCTCAGAGGACTAGAGTAAACAGGCACTGAGAGACAGATGGACTTTAAAGACAGACAGAGTCTCTGACAGATGGAGGTGGAAAGCACAGTCACAATCACTTCTATGAAGTGGATGAGTTTGAAACTTTTTTGTACATATATTAGGGCGGTGTTTTCTGTGGGTCAGCGGGGTTGCGACCCAAATACGGGTGTAGGTCTGCTAATATTTAAATGTAGTTAAAATGAGTTCATTTATATTTATTGTCTTATTTGTTATTACAGTATACAGAGCATAAATGAGCCAAATATTCATTAAAT
The DNA here is from genome assembly GCA_029959095.1 of Rhinichthys osculus. Lineage (NCBI taxonomy): Eukaryota > Metazoa > Chordata > Actinopteri > Cypriniformes > Leuciscidae > Rhinichthys > Rhinichthys osculus. Next base: position 19,435,941 of record JARWKJ010000022.1, on the reverse strand, counting down.
CATGTATCAACATCGCTTGAAAAGCTTTTGCTAGAGAATGCAAACGTTTTGTGCGAACATGCAAAGTTTTGTAGGGGAATGCAAAAGTTTGAGAGTGATTTAAATATAATTTTTCCTCCCATTTAATTCTTTCCCTCCTCAAGCATGTCCCTGTAGGCGCTCCGTACTCATACTATGGATAAAAACATAAATATGCTTCTCAACTTACAAGATAGGTGTACATGATTTGCTTATTGTTATTGATATCAAAGGTCATGCATCCAATCAAACTCAACAGAAATTTGGTGCAAATCTGTCTGTTGATAGAAGCTTGTCAAATTACACAAATGCCAACATGGTTTGCATAACATACCCTCAAACCATGAAAAACAGAAAAGAAAAAGAAAATATGAACCACATTAAATACAAGTTTGGTACCGTGTTGGGTCGTTACTGTACTTCCAATGTCCTGAAGCAAAATCGTTCGTGAGTTACTGTCTAAGTTTATGTGTGTGGAATTATTTAGTGCAACAATGCGCCATAAGGGCCAAATATGGCCTTGAGAAGTTGGCTAAGGTTCAGATGTGGGCAGGGTAGAAGCGGTGCAAACATTTCTCAACTTTTGGCCCTGACTATATTATAGATGGCCAGCGCATACATATTCCAAAGGTCTTGATGAGATGGAATCGATCTCTGTGGGTTATGGCAGAGATAGGCAGCATTTTTCAAATTGTGCTCATATATACAATAGGTGGAATTTGATAGCCGGTAATTCAGCAACTGCTCTTTTAGAATGAAATGATCACGTCAATGTCTGTTCCTGGATTTGTCACAGGATTTGTTTCCAGCAGAGCAGTAGTAAACAGAGGAGGGGAAAGTAGGTGGCGAAAAAAGACGGGGCACTTCATAGAGAAAGAGAGCGAGCGAGATAAAGGGAAGGAAAATGTGTTTGAAGGGAGAGACAAAGTGAGAGAATGATCGAGTGAAAGACAAGAGGACAAAAAGAGTTCAAGAGAGAGAGGCACTGCAAGAGCGCTCTGATTGTGATGTCAGAGTGGATGGGGCATTCATCATCCTCTCTGTAGATTGGGGAGGGTGCCACAGGGGGACTGACAGCACTGAGGCTTCTGTCAGAGTTATAGATAGAGCTGTAGGCCGCCGAGCTCCACACTGGTGCGGTGAACACCGCTCGCTCTTGGCCTCCTGAGGGACGCTAATTACTGGCATGTTAAATGACTCTATAGACCAATTCACTAGTGCAATAATGGATTGGGGTGGTGTGTTCTCGATTGGGACTCTTCCATCATTGCTGAGGATTATAGAGGAAATTGCTTATTTGGGTCTGTGAAACTATAGTGTCATCTAAGGTTACAGAGAGGTCGTTACTATATTTGATCATGCTATTGGTACTAAGGTAAAATGAAATTTAACACATGCTTTTCTCGTTAGTTGAGATAACTGGATAAAACTGGAGACTCGATAGGAAAAGCAAAGGAAAATGCTGCTGTTTTTTTGTTGTTGTTGCTCATTTCTGCCTGTTGCGTCCAGTGTTTAGGTGCTACTTTGAAACTGGCTTGTTAAACCACAAGCTACTCATAATATAAAGTAGTTCAACTACAATTTTTACAGTTTGCATCTCACAATTCTTCAGACCTTTTTTCTTCAATATTATGATATAAACTCACAATTATGAGTTATAAATTCAGAAATGCAAGATATAAACTCGAAATTCAGAGTTATAAAGTCAAAATTGTGAGACAAACTCGCAATTATACAGAATTCTGAAATGTAACGTCTCTCATATAAACTTGCAATTCTGAGAAAAAAAGTTTATATCTTGAAATTCTGATGTTAGAATTCGCAGTTTATATTACAAGTCTGAGGGAAAAAGGTCAGAAGTGTGGAATGTGAACTTGCAATTTAAATTGCAAGTTTATGTTTAGCAATTCTGACTATTTTTCAGAATTGACTTTATATTTAGACTATCTTAAAATTGTCTCATAGTATAGTGATATAAACTCACAATACGAGTTATAAAGTCAAAACTGAGATATAAACTCAAAATTGTGAGATATAAACAAAAAATTGTGAGTTTATGTTTAGCAATTCTGACTATTTTTCAGAATTTATATTTTGACTTTATATCTCGAAATTGTCTCATAGTGGTCATATAAATTCGCAATTACGAGTTATAAAGTCAAAATTGCGAGATATTAAGTTAGAATTGCGAAATATAAACTTGTAACTGCCAGTTATAAATTCAGAATTGTAAGATATAACATCTCTCATATCCACTTTTGTCTCGGAATTGCAAGCTTATATCTCGCATTTGCGAGTTTATATCTCACAATTCTGAGGAAAAAAGTCAGAATTGCTAGATCTGAACTCGCAATTGCAAAAAAATTCAAGAATTTATTTATCAGAATTGTGACTTTATATTCTGACTTTATTCACAGAATTGTGAGATATACACTCACCTAAAGGATTATTAGGAACACCTGTTCAATTTCTCATTAATGCAATTATCTAATCAACCAATCACATGGCAGTTGCTTCAATGCATTTAGGGGTGTGGTCCTGGTCAAGACAATCTCCTGAACTCCAAACTGAATGTCAGAATGGGAAAGAAAGGTGATTTAAGCAATTTTGAGCGTGGCATGGTTGTTGGTGCCAGACGGGCCGGTCTGAGTATTTCACAATCTGCTCAGTTACTGGGATTTTCACGCACAACCATTTCTAGGGTTTACAAAGAATGGTGTGAAAAGGGAAAAACATCCAGTATGCGGCAGTCCTGTGGGCGAAAATGCCTTGTTGATGCTAGAGGTCAGAGGAGAATGGGCCGACTGATTCAAACTGATAGAAGAGCAACTTTGACTGAAATAACCACTCGTTACAACCGAGGTATGCAGCAAAGCATTTGTGAAGCCACAACACGCACAACATTGAGGCGGATGGGCTACAACAGCAGAAGACCCCACCGGGTACCACTCATCTCCACTAAAAATAGGAAAAAGAGGCTACAATTTGCAAGAGCTCACCAAAATTGGTCTGTTGCCTGGTCTGATGAGTCTCGATTTCTGTTGAGACATTCAGATGGTAGAGTCAGAATTTGGCGTAAACAGAATGAGAACATGGAACATTTCCTGTCGGTCCACTTGTGTTCGCACACCACTGCGCAGCCTGTTAATGCAGACATCATTTGTCATCAGTGTACGCGTACGTACGTTCGTTCGTTCAAGTACGCGTACGTTCAAGCGTACATTCAAGTACGCTGTGCAGACTGAGCGAGAATGGCAGGCAAACAGTTTTTTATGTTCGTAAAGTTTACTCACCGGTGAATGACACATGATGTAATCCAATAACGTTGTCGCTGGTCGACTCGCTTCTGGTCTGTGCGCATTCATGTGTTTTGGAGGAGGCGTGGCTTTGGACAGCGATTTGCAGGAAGGATCATATGCTTTCAATGCTAGCAGGCTAAAGTTAGCATTTCCCAGATCACCTATTGCACCTTTAATATCTGTTAACACTTTATTTTGATGGCACCACATACATTCTACTGACTATAAGTAACTTTGCAACATGTCAACTTGTTCCATTAACCCAAACCCTAACCCACTAATACGCCAATGAGAGTTAGTTGGCACGTAGTTGCAAAGTTACTTATAGTAGTATAATGTATATATTGGACTCGAAATAAAGAGTAGCCAAAATATTTTGTGTCTCATCACAATCAAGCATATTTTCCCCAACATTTCTCGGTATTGTAATGCATTTGTTACTTGTTTACTTTTTCCTTTTTTTCTCATTATATTCTCATGATCAAATTAAAAAAAATAATAATTTACTTTTCTAGTGATTTTTTTAATTGTATTTGTTTATTCATTCTTTTGCATCACACACAACTGTTTAAGAAATATGTTTTAAAAATAAACTTCAACTAAATTTCATTTAATTTCTTTTTTTTTTTTTATATTGGGTTGAAATATGACCTAGACGGGCTCTTGACAGATTTTGTGAGAATCACCTGACTACATAATGTATCTGCTTATCAGGAGTGACTGGGTTGATATGGAACTGGATTGACGTTGCTGTCTAGCAGGTTATGCATGCCCATAATGCAATGAACATTGGCTGACTGACAGCGTTGAGTCTCAGACACACTATCCCCACACGTCCCTCTGTTAGACCTCCTGCTATTAAGTTTTCTATTTATGCTTGCTATAACGCCAAAAGTTTCCGGCTGTGCTGTGTTCAGTATTCAGTAGGCTACTACCGTTGGTGTTCTTAAATTCACTTCAAGTAGTGTCTTCATGTCTAAAGAAGCTTTAATTGTGATTCATGCATTTATATATTTATATACATAGTGCCATGTTGGTATTCAGGTCCTCTCAGGCATTAAATCACACTGTCATTTCTCCCTTGCATGGTTTAACAACCAAAACAGAGCGATGAGATTCTGATTGGCCCTTATGCCTCGCGTTCATTTTAATGAAACTCACACCATTGTGCAGCCATGAGCAGTCGAAAGACATATTTCACCGCAGCACTCTGCTCTCACAATTCACTTATTTCTAACTGCTTTACACCAGACAGATGCGTACATAAATTTCCCCACGCAGCAAATATAAATACCAATAACAATAAATGCTGCTTTAAAAATGAAGGACTTCGCGAGAACGCGCACGTCACGTGGCTCGAGACGAGATGATAGCAGCTGTACAGTCACGCACGCTGCGTGTTGATTTCTGACTGACGTGCGCGTGAATCAATAACTCAACAGCGCAGTTGAACAACAATCTGGTTTCATCTCACCTTTCAAATTCACTTCTAGTTGTGTTCTAAAACTTTATTTTTGCTTAAACTCCAATAGGATAAGATTGTCAAATAGGGCTTGGCAACTGCTATATCCAAATAAAACTTCAACAACCCATTTGCCAAACGACGTAGTTTACTGCTCTGTGTGGGTTGTAATCTGCGGATCAGAAAACATGCCGGCCAAGTTGTTGCCTTTAATATTTCTAGATAAAATAAAAATACGACATTCCATGCCTTGACCTTGATAAAGTAGCTTTAGAGTTTACATAAGCATGTACAGTTTGAGAAACCATCTGCTTTTCTTCCCATTGCTGGATGTTAATTCTACCGAACAGCACACAGACTTTAGGGGAAAATAAGCAACAAAGGAACAGTAATAGTGGGAGTAAAAAAATACAGCATTCAATCAATGAATGTGGTTGTGTGTGTGTGATGGTCAGATACTATGATGGCGGTTGCAATGAATGAATGAATGAATGAATGGAAGAATGAATAATGAAATAAGATAGTATATAAGTCTTGAAGAAGGTCATGAAGATGCTTGAAACTAAATTTCATTAAATTGAAAGTAATTCAGATTCATTGTACACATAGACATCACTTGACACACACACACACACACACACGCACACGCACACGCGCGCACACGCGCTCGCACACACACACACACACACACACACACACACACACACACACACACACACACACACACACACACACACACACACACACACACACACACACACACACACACACATTAACTTAAACATGGTAGCCAAAATTATTATTTAACATTACTGAACCAACCTATATAAATCAATTTATGCCACCAAAACTAATTTTTATGAGTTAAACAGAAACCCTTGAATGATCAGCTCACGATAGCTCATTGCTCTTTGATCTTTATGAAGATGGACCACACACTTTTGACCCATATCAATCAGCTGTTTAAATTGATTTCATCAACCAAACTCATTAGACAATTGATTAACCTTTTTGCACATATCACTGACTCTATTACTGGACAGTGTGGAGACAGAAGAATAAGAACTCATGTACATCTATCCATTGAACAACTAATATAGGATAATTTGTTCAGATCAGCCGATATCTTATTTTCAGTCTTGATTACACTATTGATTCAAAGCACACATACATTTATGCATCAATGTCATAGTTAACCTTCTAATGGGACTGCAATACATTAAGTGACAGGTTAGTAGCTACTTTTTCTCACTTACCGATACTAAATTGTAGCTCTCTAACTATAGAAATATAAGCTTAGATGCCACATTAGTGGCTGTACCTATGGCCGAGTAAGGCGTTTGCCATATTGGAATGGTCAAAGACAGTCCGTGAACACTTGAGAGCAAGTTGACTGTGTTTCCATAACCGTATACGCATGTATAAATATCTACATCTGCAATAGACTTCAGGAGATAATTTTCATAGAATTTAGTTTATCATTAGCATGATACAACAAGACGAAGGCGTAAGCTCACACAACATTAAGTAGGAATCATTGTTTAAAAACCTGCGATATTGAGTTAAAACATAAAAACACAAACCAACACATTCTCACCTGTTAAATCTTGGCGGTTTTTGCGCAATGCTGTGGCATCTTGGAAATTATTTTACTTTGAGATGTTTTGACCGTTCCAAGATGGCAGATGCGTCGACATGTTTGGAAGCGGTTGAAAGTGGCATCTATACACTATACAGATTTAGCTGATGTCATTCAGAAAAATAGTTGTTCATTGTGGGCAGTGATATAGAATATTTGCTAAATTGTTTGATTTTCAAACAAGTGTTGCATGTTGAAATAGTATTTTTTCTTATTTTAGCATCTTTATTTATTTGAAAATACATTTTATTTAGGCCCTATGTAATGTATTCTTTCATTAAATATTATTATTTATTCTTTTTAACCCATTGCAGTGTTTTAAAACGAGTGAATTATTAAAAAAGTTCATCGTGGCATTCTATTTCTGAATCTTTAGCTGTCAAGTTAATGGTTAAAATGCACTTCCACTAGACTATAATGATGCAATGGCAATACAGTATTATAGCCTTTTGCTTTATTAAACACCTTGTGCGTCACTCCCTCATGTACGCAGAGGTTTCCGCAGAACCCCTTACAGTTCTTGGAAGGAGAGAAGACGCTGTGTTTCTTCATGGTCGCTCATTTGAAACGTCTTTTTTTTATTATAAATTGCAAACTCAATGCATAATTTATTATCTCATATCCGGCTACGGATTATAGAAACAATTGTGACTGCTATCGTCAGATGTGCGCTATATCAAATCCGGACACCGTCAAAATCATCGACCGCTGGAGCACTGAAACTTTAGAGAGAAAAGATG